>JAHRHZ010000126.1:3774540-3804754 GCA_024137785.1 Ginglymostoma cirratum | reverse complement strand
CCCTTGACCTGTCTGTCCTCCCTGGACTGACCTATCTCCTCCCTACCCCCCTACCTACACGCACCTTTACAGGCTCCATCCCCACCTCTTCGACTTGTCTGCCTCCTCTCCACCTATCCTCTCCTCTATCCATCCTCTATCCACCTCCCCCTCTCTCCCTATTTATTTCAGAACCCTCTTCCCCTCCCCCATTTCTGATGAAGGGTTTAGGCCCGAAACGTCAAGTTTTCCTGCTCCTATGATGCTGCTTGACCTGCTGTGTTCATCCAGTCCCATGCTTTTTATAGTTTCATCCCACTTCTAAGCCTCAGTACTCTAGTCCTCTCGACAGGAAGGCCAGCATCCTTTTTTGTCTTTTTGATTATTTTCTCTCCTTATTCACACAATTTTTATGTTCCTGGGTCCTCAAATCTCTTCAGACCTTCACAGCCAGTGACTTTTCATCATTTACCACCAGTTTTAAATTGATACATGAAGAAATGCCTCTTTCATTAAAGTTTTCATTCCCAGTGCATTTAACACCCTCTAAATGTTTTAAGGTTCAACCAAGTTGACAGTCTTGGTGCTACCTTGTAAAGTGGCGATAACACCTGATAAACTGGATAGGCTTTCCATGTTAAAGATCTCATCTGCTGTGTGTAACAAGTTTGAACATTAGAATTGAATTTGTGAGTTTTGTACCAATTGAAGCTATTGCAGGTGACATACTTCAGTTATTTTTATAGTGTTGCGATATGCCGTCTCTTATTTAGTAGATATGTTATATACCATATGATACTCTGGGAAGAAATCCACAAAGTGACTGAGATGAATGGGAATCAGTGGAATAGTAATCAGTGAAATTTCTGCTTCTTTCAGTTTGAAGTATACCTGGTGCAACGTAATCAGAAAATCCAGGCTGGTGGATAGAAATATGAAATGAATTTGGGTTATGAAGGTTTTGTGGGAGTAAGGATTGGAAGCGTGGTAGGAATTATCTTGCAGAAAGTGCATGAAAGTTATGTTAACGTATGCAGTTGAAATGACATGACTGAAACATCAGAGATTAATGACTATTGATGTTAATTCAACTATCTTGCAGTTAGACCAGCTGACTTTTCTCAAACCTTTCTCCTAAAGATATTGTCAATGCAGTTTTCAAACAGAAATATTCCATGCATGTGAACAAGAGTAAAAGAAACATGATGTGCTCAAGTAACATTTATAATGCTGCCTTTATTCCACACCTCTGATGCTGTTATTCAGCACTGACTTCATAAGGAATGTTATGCCTGTAGGTCTCTACCAGCATTTTACAAAGCACTCATAATTACATTTAATTGCTTGCCGGTATGTGTTAGCTGGTTTGAAACTTTAAAAAGATGTTTTGCGGCAATGACTTGAATGCCTTTCAATTTCTAAATTATCCCAGAACTATTTACATGAAAATAGATTATCATTAATCTTACTGTTGTGTGCGGGATCTTACTGAGCCCTAATTGAGTGGCACACTTTGTTGAATTACAGCAATAACTGTACTTGAAAACTTACTGAAGTGCCAGTGAGTGTGATGCACTTTTGGAATTACTGAAGTTGTGAAAGGTGCTTATATTTATATATACATAAAGAAGGAGGCCTCTTCTTTTCATTCTTCATAATGGTATGTTGTTATAAAAGGGCCTTGTTTGGCATCGGGGAAGCAGAGCTTCCTGCATGCACGAGGCTATGTCTGTGTGGAGAACCACCTTCTTTCACATAACAGAGACTTGAGTGGGTGCTGGAAATGTAAGAATGGAAATGGAAAAAATGCGGCTGTCTCAGATACTGCTGTCAAAATACTGTCAGTATAAGTTATTGCTTACATTGCAAAGATCACATTTCTGTTCCATTTTCTATAAAGAGATCATGAACCATGTGACTTGCTTATGTTGAGTTTTAAAGACAGTCAATCAAGAATTGAGTAACAAGGCTTTTGTTGTTCAAAATTAAAGTTCCACGATTTGAAATTAAGTTCGTAATTGTTCACAGTATTAGTTTAGAAATGTTTAACAACTTCGTATGACTATACCTGTTTGTTATTTTAAATGGAGACATTAATTTGCTCAAAATAAGTACACTCATCAGAACATAAGAAATAGACTATAAGACTGTAAGGCATAGCAGCACAATTAGGACATTCGGCCCTGCTATTTGATCTTGCTATGTTTCTCAATCCCATTCTCCTGCCTTCCCCATGTAATCCTCATTCCTTTAAATCAAGTGCCTATCTATCTCTGTCTTAAATACACTGAATAACTTGGTCTCCCCAGCCCTCTGTAGCAATAAATTCCACAGATTTACTACCCTCTGGCTGAAAAAAAATCCTCCTCATTTCAGTTCTAAAAGGTCACCCCTTCACTCTGAGGATGTTCCCTCAGGTCCTAATCTCTCCTACTAGTGGAAACAATTTCTCCACATCCATTCTATCCAGGCTTCTCAGTATTCTGTAAGTTTCAATGAGATTCCCCCTCATCTTTCTGAACTCCATCGAGTACAGACCCGGAGTCATTAACTGCTCCTCATACAACAAGCTCTTCATCCCCAGGATCATCTTGTAATCTCCTCCAGAGCCCTCCAATGCCAGCACATCCCTCCATAGATACGAGCCCAAAGTGCTCACAACATTCCAAATGCCGTTTGACCAGTGCCTTACATGACCTCAGCAGCACATCCCTACGCTTGTATTCTAGCCCTCTTGAAAGGTATGCACACATTGCAATATGCCTTCCTACCTGCCAACTGAACCTGTATGTTAGCCTTAAGATAATCTGAACTAGGACTTCTAAGTCCCTTTGTACTTCAGGTTTCTGAAGCCTCTACCAAAGTGCATAACCTCACACTTTCCAACTTAGAATTCTATCTGCCACTTCTTTGCCCACCCTCCTAGACAGTCCAAGTCCTTCTGCAGCCTCTCCACTTCCTCAACATTTCCTCAACACAGCCTGTCCCTCCACCTATCTTCATGTGAGCTGTAAACTTAGCAACAATGCCCTGAGCTCCTTCATTCAAATCATTAGTGTGTAACATGAACAGCTGTGGTCCCAAAATTGACCCAGCAGAAATTTACCAGTCACCAGCTGCCATCCTGAAAAAGGTTTCTGCCAATCAGCCAATCCTTCATTCATGCCAGGAGCAGGAGTAAGCCATTCATTCCCTCAAGCCTGCCCTGCCATTCTATAAGATCATGACTGACTTTCCCCAGGCCTCAATTATTCTTTGGTGCCAAAGCCTTATGACCCACAACTCCCCAATATTTTAAACACCGATCTACCTATTCTCGAAATACTTTTGGTGATCTAGCCTTCGCAGCTTTCTGGAGTAGAGAATTCTAGACATTTGTTATCCTCTGGCAGAAGAATTCCTTCACATCTCAGTAATAAATAAGTGTTCTCTTATTTTGTAACTATGTATCTAGTTTGATATTCTTCCACTAGTATAAATATCTTCTTAACATTTACGTTGTCAAGGCCCCTCAGAATCTTCTATCCTTCAATAAGATTGCCCTTCATTCTTCTGAACTCTAAATTAATAAATGCCAAACCTGCTTAGCCAACCTTAATATGTCAAACCCCTCATCCCAGGAATGAGTCTAGTGAAACTCTGCCTCCAGTATCAATATATCATTTCTTAAACACAGGAACCAAAATTGGATACAGTACTCTGGTAAACACCATCTGCCAAATCTTTGCTCACTCACTGAACCTATCTATATCCTCGTGCAAGTTCCAATTGTCTTCATCACAAAATGCCCTCCAGTCTATTTTTATATCATCAACAAATTTGGAGAAATTGGTCTCTGCCCAATCTGCTAAATCATTACCATTAATAGTAAATAATTAAGGCCCTAGAAATGCTTTACTAGTTACGTTATTCAAACCTAAAAAATGACCCAATATTTCCTGACTCTGCATTTACCTATTCCCCTTTATCAACTCTGCTTGCTACATACTCAGAGAACTCCAGAAAATTTGTCAAACATGACTTCCCTTTCACAAAACCATGTTGACTCTTTGATTATGTTAAGCTTTTCTAAACATCCTGTTATTTCTCCCTTAATAATGGACTTAATAATTTTCCCAATGACAGATAGATGATAGATATTAAGTAGCCAGTAGTTTACTGATTTCTGTGTGCCTACCTCCTAGGACAGGAATATCACTTTAATGTTTTCCTGGCCCCTTAGAACCCTTCTGGAATCCAGTAAGTTCTGGAATATTTCAAACAATGTCTCCACTTTCTCTGTAGACACTTCCATTAAAACTCTTTGATGCAGGCCATCAGCTCCTTGTGATTTGTATGCTTTCCGTTTGTCACATGCTTTGTTCCTTGAGTAAGTTACAAGACCTTATCGCCCATTAGAACCTTGCTTGTCTATTTGGGATGTTAATAGTTCTTCCAATATGAAAACTGATGTAAAATATCAGTTTAAATTATCTGCCATTTACCTGTTCCCCACTATTAATTCCCCAGTCACATCTTCCAAGGGTGCCATTCTTATATTAGCTACTTTCTTACTTTTTACATACCGAAAGAAGATCTTACTTTTTTTTAATCGTTCTTGCCAATTCACCTTCATAATTAATTATCTTCCTCTTTATTAACTGCTCAGTCATAAACACTGCTAATTTCTAAAGAATTCCCAATCCTCTGGCCTACCACCAGTTTTTGCCAACTTATATGCACTTATTTTTGATTGGATACTCTCAACTACCACCATTGTTAACCGTGAGTGGTTAGTTCTTCACATCGAGTCCTTGTTTTTGATTGGAATGAGTTTTTGCTGAGCATGATCAATTATTTGCTTAAAAGTCTACTGCTGTTCATCCTTTAATCAATGTTTCCAGCTCATTTCAGTCAACTTTTTCTTCAAACCTCTCTAATTGCCTTTATTTAAGTTGAGGACATTGGTGTGAGACTAGTTGCTTGGCCTCAAACTGAAATTTAAATTCTTCCTTGTTATGGTCAGTACCTCCTAGAGGATTCTTAACTGAGACCACCCATTCGTCTTACCTCATTACATATTACCCAATCTAAAATAACCTGTTTCAAAGTAAAGTTTGCAAAGTACTGCTCGAAGAAATAGTATTTGATGCTATCTACCAATTCATCTTCCACGTTACATTTATCCCCTGATTTTTCCAATCAATACGCAGATTAAAATCAACCATGAGAATTGAAATGCTCTTCTTACGCACCTCAATTATTTCCTGATTTATGCTTTGTTGTGCAATGATGCAATTCCTTGTGGCTATACAGGTTTCCAACCTGTGACTTATTTGCCTTGCAATTCCTTATTTCCACTTAAACCGATTCCACATTATTGATTTATTGCACCCATACTACCCATTATCACCGTACTCATAACTTATTACTTAACAAACAAAAACATCCCTTCTTTTATTCCTTTCCATCCATTTTTCCAGCATGTCAACTACTCTTGGACATTAAGTTCTCATTTGTGGTCACCCTGCAACTCCATAATAACTATCATGTCATATTCAATTATTTCTATTTATGCCATCAACTCATGTATCTTGTTTCAAATGCCACATGAATTCAGATAAAGAGCATTAAGTTTGGAATTTTTACCATTCTGCCTCTGCTTCTAATTTCTACAACACTCTTCTGTGTACATTTTCTCTCTCTTCCTGTCGTCCTTTGATTACAATTAGCCTCTTCACTACCCTACACTTCTGCGCTCTCATTTCTTTTTGATTTTTAAACTTCCCTTCAATTGAATCCTCCCCCCAACTAATTAGTTTAAAGCCCTATCTACAGCCAAATTACACGATTAACCAGGACATTGATCACAGTATGGTTCAAATGAAGCCCGTTAAACTCTCTCTCTGTCTTTCAGCTCATTGTTTCTCCAGTACTGATGCTAGTGCCCCAAGAATCAGAACCCATTCCTCCCACATCAATCTTTGATCCACATATTTATCTCACTAGTCTTATTAACCTTATGCCAATTTGCATGTGGCTCGTAGTAATCCTGAGATTATTACTTTAGTGGTTCTGATTTTTAATTTAGCCCTGAGCTGCTTGTAATCCCTCAGAAAAGCCTTTTTCTTTGTCTTACCTATGTCATTGGCACCTGCCTGGACCAAGACAATTTGATCCTTCCCCTCCCATTCCAATTTCCTTTGCAGCCCAGAAAAGATGTCCTGAATCTTGGCACCAGGTAAGCAATGCACACTTCAGAGCTCTGTCTTTGCTGCAGAGCACAGTATCTATTCCCCCTAAAATATGCTATCCTCTTCCAAACTACATTCCTCATTTCTCGTTTCTCCCCCTCCCCCACTTGAATGGTGTTCTGTATCACAGTGCTCTGGCCAGTTCATCATCCTCCCTGCATCCTTTGGTCTCATTTTCATGTTTCATGGCGTAGCACATTGGAAATCAATTCCATTATTCAGAGTCCTCATAACAGTGAAAGATTTTAACTAAGTAAAAGTCACAAGTAATAAATTCCTCAATTTACCCAGGGTAACAGAAAGCAGAGACCAGGTTCCTGGATTTTAAAAAGAATTATTATTTATTACAAAAAGATTTGTATTCAAATTATTCAAACAATCAATTGTTGACATAATCCCCACGGACAGTCACAGAATAACACTTGGTATTAAGATGCAGGGAAAAACTTGGAAAACAATTCAATACTGTCCACAGAGTTCATAGGGATCATCCTGTTGTTTGTCAAGACTTGCTGTTTGTTGACCTCTCCCTCCTTTTCAGTTGCTTGCAGCAGGTACAGAGTAACTGGTTCACAAATTGTTGCTTTGTTATTGGTTAAAAGCCACCACTTACAGCTACTAGTGAGGGAAAATCAACTGGATTTTTATAGGCTTTAATGTTACATTCCTACTGAAAGAGAGAGATGGAGAGAAACAGACAGACACCACCTCACTTTCAGAGGTCCAAAGGCTTCTGGCCACATCACTCACACCCACAACCTGGGAGCTAACCACATAGTTGTTGGCAGGCAGAAGACCATTGTCATTGACAATTTCACGAACCAATCAGCTGCTTGTTGTCATGCAAATCTCAATTTGTACATATCCCTTGGTGCCAGCCTAAATGCAGTAACTTTCCCCAATGTTTGAACACTTGACAATAAGTGTTGGAAATTTGCTTTTAAAATATGTAGCAATCTCTTCCACAATCTTTGGTTTTAAAACTATCCTTTTCCTATTTCAGTCCACAATCAAAAATACACAATGTATAAAAATAAGACCTTTACATCATTCACATTGGGATCAATAACCTCATATCTATTTGACAAAGGCACTGCCTGAGGCTTCTCTAAAGCTAAATTCTAGATCCCAAACCTGCCTCACTCACAGTCACACCTTCCTGTCCCTGAGTGTGGACTAAATTTGATGGCATTAATCTAAGGGTGTGACTGCCTCCTGAAATACAGTGTCCAGGTATTTCTCCCTTCCTCGATGAGTCACAACATCAGCAGCTTGGACTCCAGCTCATCGACTCTGAACTGTCGTTTTGCACACAGCCAACTTTTGCTACAGAGATAGTAGGAACTGCCGATGCTGGAGTCTGAGATAACAAGGTGTAGAGCTGGATGAACACAGCAGGCCAGGCAGCATCAGAGGAGCAGGAAAGCTGACGTTTCGGGTCTGGATTCTTCTTCAGAAATGGGGGAGGGGAAGGGGGCTCTGATATAAATAAAGAGAGGGGGAGGCAACGATAGAAGGTGCACAGAGGAGCAGATAGGTGGAGAGAAGACGGACAGGTCAAGGAGGCAGGGATGGGGGTTGGTCAGTGAGGAGGGATGGGTGGGTAAGCGGGAGGGAAAATTGACAGGTCAAGGAGGCGGGAATGAAGCTAGTAGGTAGGAAGTGGGTGTGGGGGTTGGTCGGTGAGGTGGAAGGAGCGGATAGTTGGGAGAAAAGAAGGACAGGCTGGGACGAGACGGGCTGGTCTTGGGATGAGGTTGGGGGAAGGGAGATTTTGAAGCTAGTAATGTCCACATTGCCACCATTGGGCTGCAGGGTTCCCAAGTGGAATATGAGGCGCTGTTCCTCCAGCCTTCGGCTGGCATCGTTGTGGCACTGGAGGGGGCCCAGGATGTACATGTCGTCCAAGAAGTGGAAGGGGGAGTTGAAGTGGTTCGTGACTGGGAAGTGTTGTCATTTGTCACGAGCTGAATGTGGGTGTTCCACAAAGCGGTCTCCAAGCTTTCGCTTGGTTTCCCCAATGTAGAGGAGGCCACATCGGGAACAGCGAATACAATAGACCGCATTAGTGGATATGCAGGTGAACATCTGTTTAATATGGAGGTTTTTTTTGGGGCCTGGGATGGGGGTGAGGGGGGAGGTGTAGGGGCAGGTGTAGCACTTTCTGCGGTTGCAGGGAAAAGTGCCGGGGGTGATGGGGCTAGTGGGGAGTGTGGAGCGGATGGAGAGAGCAGTCCCTCTGGAGGGCAGATAAGGGTGGGAATGGAAAAAAGTCCTTGGTAGTGGGATCAGATTGCAGGTGGCGGAAGTGGCGGAGGATGATGCGTTGGATCCGAAAGTTGCTGCAAATGTTCTTACCGTGGTTCAGACCAATATCCATCAGCTACAGCTGCAACATGCCTGACCAGCTGTTTCAACTCTATCTGGTGCATTAACGTGGGCGTTAAATATATTAAAAGTGAATTTCTGAACTGTTCCATTGTCATTATGTCTCCCGATTTAAACCACTTGACCAAACAAAAGAATCACGAATGAAATGCTCACCAATCACCCACCTCAGCTCTGACAGTTCAAACATGTTGTAGGCGTTTTCGGCCTTTAGTTTTTATCCTTGCTGCCACTGCCTTTCTCACACAGGTCTGCTCTGTGTTCCTTTCTAAGTAGCTCCTTCCTTTGCAGTTCAGCAAGAACTGACTCGGACCAGCTCCAATGAATCTAATTCTGTCTCTGCACTGACAGCTTATAGCACCAACATAAAGCTTTACAACACAGAAGTAGGCCTTTTGAACCTGCAAGTCAGTGCTGGTACTTTGTTTGAGGCATTTTTATATAACTAATCCCATTGCCCATTCTATCAAAATGGCACTTTCTCTTCCTCTGAATAGAATAAAATATCCTTTAATATCACGTGTACACCATGGTAGAAGTACAGTGAAAAGCTTTTACAATGCTTGCGTCTCATGGCGCCAGCTTAGTTACGAGTACCTAGGTACAAATCATGGATACAAAAGAGGAGTAAAAAGTACTTGCATTGCTTTACAGTGTTTAAAAAATAAGTTAAAAATAAGACATTGTTAAAGGATTAACATTACAGTTAGGTAAAAAATTTCAAATAAACATTACATTGCAGCAACTCAGCATAGGGCCTCTGCACATCAACTGACTGCCCATGCCAGACCCCAGTCCAACAGCCGTCCCTGCTCCACACGAAGTCTCCAAACTGCTCCATATGGGCACTGAGCTGCTACAAGCTAAGTTCCAGGACTGCATCCCCCGTGCCTGACTTGCTGCCCGTGCGCTGCTCCAGGATTTGCTGCCCGCCCGCTGCTCCGGGACTCATGGCCTGCTCATTGCTCTCGGACACACTGCCAGCTCACTGCTCCAGGAATGCTGCCTGCTCACTGCTCTGGGACTCGCTGCCTGCTCAATGCTCTGGGACTCACTGTCCTCTCTGCTCTGGGACTCGCTGCCTTCACTGCTCTGGGACTCGCTGCCCTCTCTGCTCTGGGACTCACTGTCCTCTCTGCTCTGGGACTCGCTGCCTTCACTGCTCTGGGACTCGCTGCCCTCTCTGCTCTGGGACTCAATGGCCTCACTGCTCCAAATAGGAAAGGGCCGATCAGCCATTCGACTTGTTCCGCTATGCGATTAGATTGTTAATGATATGTACCTTAACACATTTATCTACCTTTCATCCATGTCCCTTGATATTCCTATCTAATTCAAAATCTGCTGATTTCGACCGTGAACGTTTCAGTTAACCCAGCATTCATAGGTCTAGTGGGGAGAGAATTTCACATCGCATTCGCCACTGTGTGCAAAACTACTTTCTGATTCCAACCCGGAATGGTCTAATGTTAAAATAATGCCACTTTTACCAGGATTCCACTAAAAGCTAGATCCAATCACTTTCTCAAGTGAAATATTCAATGCTTCAAAGGTTGAATAAAAACAGACTCACACTTCCCTCCTTAGTACTTTGATTACTTACTTTGATGATCTCCTTCATTACCCACTGCCCAGCCACAAAATGATCTTTTCCCTTTTAATTATATCAGTGCACTTCATAATTTAAAAAAAAACTCGAATAAATTTTTCTCTCCACCTTTTCTGCTACAATAGAAGTAGTTCCAGTCATCGGTATTGGTTATTTCAAAGACAGAAACTCAACTGGACTCACCACATTAACAGAGTGGCTTCAAGAGCAGGTCAGAAGCTGGAAATACTGTGGCGAGTAACTCAACTCCTGGCTCCTCAAAGCCTGTCCACCATCTACAAGGCACAAGTCAGGAGTGTGATGGAATACTCCTCGCTTGCCTGGATGAGTGTAGCCCCAGGAACACTCAAGAAACTTGACACCATCCAGGCCAAAGCAGCCGCTTGATTGGCACTACATCCACAAACATTCACTCCCTCCGCCACCGATGCTCAGTAGCAGCTGTGTGTACTGTCTACAAGATGCACTGCAGAAATTCACCAAAGATCCTCAGACAGCACCTTCCAAACCCACGGCCATTTCCATCTAGAAGGACAAGGGCATCAGATATATGGGAACACCATCACCTCCAAGTTCCCCTCCAAGTCACTCACCATCCTGACTTGGAAATATATCGCCGTTCCTTCACTGTCACTGGGTCAAAATCATGGAATTCCCTCCCTAATAGCATTGTGGGTCAACCTACAGTAGGAGGACTACAGCGATTCAAGAAGGCAGCTCATCACCACCTTCTCAAGGGCAACCAGGGATGGGTAAGAAATGCTGGCCAGCCAGCGACACCCACATCCCACAAAAAATGAATAGAAAAAAAAAGTGGTCAGTTAATTCAATTGGTTGGATGGCTGGTGTGAAATGCAGAGGGACATCAAGAGTGTGGGTTCAATTCCTGCACTGGCTGAGATTATCATGTACTTCCAGCTCTCCCCTCACCTGAGGCATGGTGACTCTCGAATTAAACCACCACGAGTTGTCTCTATCCAAAAGGAGCGCCGTGCTTGGATCTGCTGGGATTACAGTGATTCTGCTTTTATCTTTTATTGCATAATTCTAATTCCCTTCACTGGGCATTATTCTGGGAAATATGTGATTTATGATGTCTTGGGTTTCAATTTCTATATCAGGGAACACATAACTGCATACAGTGCTCTAACTGTAGTCTAATAATCGCCTAGTACACATGTCTCCGTACAAAGCCCAAACATTATTGGCCTTTTCGATGATTTTACCAACTTGCACACTTGTGGACAAATTATAGTTGATGTTTTCAACTCATCACCTGCACTTCCACAAATGCCTGCAGATTGCTCGCCAGTAATTGAAAGCAAATGGTTTACATTTTCATAGAAATTACAACTGGTGAGGTACTATAACAAAAGCCAATGCACCATATTAATTTCATGCCAAGGCCCAAGTTGAACTTCCACCCTTTGGTAATTTAACTATAATCTCCAGGCTTTAGTTTTAAAGAAATGCTTGGAGTCTTCATACTAAATTAGTACTTACTTTCAGAATTCAATACTGTTTTAGCTCCAGGGGCCAGTCTCCATCTTTACAAGCTGCATGCAACAAAATAGCACTCTCCAACCTGAACAAATACAAAGTGTGAGAAATGCAACATCTTATGTTTAGTGTGTTACGTTACCTCAGGCACGTACACAGCAAACTAAATCAAAGCTAACTTCAGTGCTTTCATAGATGTCCAATGTTCAGCGCATGTTGCGACTAACAGCAACATGGAACAGCTACATCTCAACTGCCAGTATCATAAAATATTCCGTTAATTACTTGTAAAACTAGAGAGAAAAGAAAAGGAGTGAGAATTAAATTTTATTCTCAGGGAGAAATGATTTGTTTAACCCTTAACCTAAGAGGCATCATTTTATGGTCAAATAATTTCATATCTTAGTTTGTTATCCTTTGCTCTCATATATACCTTGCAATTGAGTTTTATGCTGTGGAAAGAGATGGTGCAAGCTTATCCATGTTTATGAAAACAGGCACTCATGATTATCATACAAAAAGAAATATCGTGCCAAGAAAATGTGTTTAATTTATATCTAACTTTGTTAATAATTAATTGAAAGAGCAATAACAGAGCGTACACTGGTGCTATACGTCTGGTAAAATTGGTTGCAAAAGCTGCATGAAGCTGATTGCCAAAATTGCCATAGAATTTATTGCAGTCTTAACATTTTAGTTATATTTTCAATGCTACAAAATCACAGTGATTTACAGATAACACTTCAGCATTGCTTTAGAACAGCAGTACGGCTTAACTATTGTGTCTTTTTTTAAATTCATTTGTGAGATATGGCTGTAGCTTGCTAGGTCAGCATTTATTGCCTGCTCCTAATTGCTCTTGCAAAGAACATGGCAAGCTGCCCTCTTGAACTGCTACAGTCTATGCATTGTAGGTAGATCCCGAATGTCGTTAGGGAGGGGATTCCAGGATTTGGACCCAGTGACAGTGAAGAGATCCCTGCTGAGGGTAGCCTTTATCATATGCAAGCCAGTCTTGGAGATAATACAGTGGGACAAAAGTTCAGAAAATATGGGAGTTGTGTAAAATAGAAACATCGTAACAGCTCCCAGGATATCTGGCACGCACCTGCAGGAGTTGTTGCCTGTGCTCACAAACAAGCTGGACATTGAGGATGTGAAATTCCTTCCTTCCTGAAGGAGTCAAGTTGGTGAAGAAGTTTGTATTCTTTGGTCCTCGGAGGAAGAAGTCTACACTGCCACATACACAGCTCATGTACTGTGTCAAGTTTTTGAATGCATGTGTTTCCCATTTTGGTCCCCAACAAGATTGGACTCCTGAGTGTACTTCCAGTGGGCTCCAGTATTAATGAGTATTCACAACATCTAATAAATGCAAAAAGCCAACAAGGTTCTGAGAGTAGGCATAGCGGAAGAAACTACAACTTACAATGATGTGATTAGGGCCTTTAACCCCTACTTCTTAGTAAGCAGAACACATTCTAGGCTGGACAAAGTTTAAATGGCACATCAAGAATCTAGGGAATCCATTGATTCTTTCTATAAATGATCTTATAGTTTTTCTGACTGGGAAGAAAAAGGAACTGTTATTCTCCAAATAACCTACTTACAGAATTAGGGAGCAAAGATGACTATTTAGCACCTGACACCTGTTCCATTGTTTAGTGACTTCATGGCTGACTTGACATTGAGTTCCACATATCCACTACTGCTCCAGATCCTCTCATATATGTGGCTGACAAAAAAAAACTAGCAATCTCAGTTCAAGAATCAACGATGTGTCTGGATGAAGACTAAAAGCCAAGTCAATACTATATTTCATAGCTCCCAGCCCTCCCCTGTCTCTTTCTTTGGAAACTTGATGTATTGTTCAATTGACACGTAAGTTGACAGAGTGACAAATTAGCTCTGTGATTAACATGTGACTGGCTCCACCAAATCTCCTTTCCGACCACCAAACAGGTAATACTCATTGCTCCAGTGATGGCAGTTAATAACTATCCCAATCTAATGCATTTCAACAGCAACAGTTAACTGTATTTCAATTTTTTTTATTTGGGAGGAACTTAATCTTACAGTGTTTAATAAATTCAAAGCAAAATGAATTTATGTAGGTAAATTGTTACTTTAATTTTATCAAATGAAACATTCTTTTTAACAGGTGAAGTGGAATCAGAATTGCAGTAGCTGTAAGACGTGATAATGAAATGAACATCAGTGGAATGGAAGTTGCTGGGTGAACATTACCATTCTAACAGATTAATCATATATTTTGTTTGAATAGAAAGCAACATTGTGCAACATATTTCAATAATCCTATAACAAATAGACACTGTGGGTACTATGAATCTGAAGTATTTCACTGCTTTCTTGTGCGAATGGTGTCTTGCTTCATTTTCAGTCAACCATAAGTATGGGCGATGTATCTTTTTAGTTACATTATGGACGTGATTTATGACTGCACATTTTAATATAAAACAGACTTGAATCAGTTCAGGATACTAGCTGAGAATGAAAGATAGGCAGGTCATTGGTAAATATGTTTGTTTTTTATATTTTTGTCATACTTGTGAGATTGCAGCTTTCTGTTACAATGTCAAGATTCACATAAGCAGGAAAAAAAAGCAAAGAAAATTTCAAAACGATCAGAAATGATTTTTCAAAAACAGCAGGTCTCCCTCAGAAATACACGGATCCCTGATCCAAAGAAATCAGCTGGTTGTGGACTTCGACTGTTAACCAAGATGGAAATTCTAGGGACAGAGAGAGAATTCTCCTTTGTACATTACCACTAAATGAGCATCTGATATTCCCACCCATTCTAATCTGGAAGAGGAATATAGGAAGGTCTGAAATAAATTCTGTCTTTAAATGTAAATAATTAAGAAGGTAAAATGTTTCCTGATTATGTTGTCAAGGCCTGGCGCAGAAGCAAGAAATAGGAGGGAGTCAAGAAAGAACCTTGGTTGACAGGAAAGGTATTGCCAAAGGATCCAGAAGAGAAGCAACTGCTGATGGCTATGACTGGATGGATAGGGATTGAACCAGCCAAGGCCAGAACCCAAGTGGACAAATGAGCATTGGCTGGCATGATTCAGGACAGTGAAACCCAAATGACATTGTCCCCTTATTAGTTGTTGTGACCTACACAATTTCAGGAAAGTAGAAGTAAATCATATGGAAAAGATAACTTTTAGTCTGGAGGATTTCTAATCTAACTGTGGGTGTTGCGTCCCTAATACTGTGAGCTTTCATTCAAGCATTTTGCTCATGTTTTCACAAATAAAAGGATAAGTAGAAAAATAAGGAAGCATCAATGTCAAAATTCAAACGCTGCTATTTTCCTATGAATGACTACAATATTATATTGTCACGGAGCAGATATAGAGTGGAGTTTAATACAATCTACACTCCCTTCCCTGCTGACTTTAGAGCCATTGGATGCTATGTGATTGACTCAGAGGGTGCAGGGTGTCAATCCTACAGCTCTCCCAGCTCCCTCTGCTCAAGTCTGGAGTGAGAAAGATTGCAGCAGGGAGATCCACCTGCCTGGAGGGGAGCCGAAGCCCTTATAAACAGTTTCTTAGATCTGCATTCTGCACATACTTTTCTGGTGTGACCTGTCCCGGATGCCATTTGGAGAAGATGGTTCGTGCAGACAATAGGGTGATGCACTACAAGGTTGGTAGATAGTGACATTAGTCAGTGGGTAAATCTGCCTTGACCCCAGCACTACCATTTTCAACAACAACAAAAACAGGGAACCAGTTCTGAGGAAGGGTCACTCGACCCGAAATGTGAACTCTGATTTCTCTCCACAGATGCTGCCAGACCTGCTGAGCTCTTCCAGCAATTTGCGGTTTTTGTTTCTGATTTACAGCGTCTGCAGTTTTTCCGTTTTTGCTGCCATTCAATGCTAGCACTGAACATCCATTCAGAATCAGGAATGTGTGCTTTTGCATGTCTCAGTGCTACCTCAATGGTTGAATTAACGTTAGTAGAAAGCTGATGACTTCCTCTGGGGGAAGATTGAAGGCAGTCTGGGAGGAGGAGGAGATCCCTGAGCAGCTCTGGGACTTGACAGCCAGGTATTGGACTGCATCATCTCAGGTGGCAGAAGACTAAGTTATTTTATTTTAATATGTTCTTAGAATTTTGGCATCTCCGGCTAGGCCAGCACTTATTACCATTCCATTAGTGAGGGCAGTTAACAGTCAACCACATTACCATGCATCTGGAGTCTCACATAGGCCATCCAAGTAAGGACAGCAGCTTTCCTTCTCTAAAGTGAATTAGATAGGTTTCTCTTTGAGAATCGGTAGTGGTTACACGGCTTCTTAGCTAACTTTCTATTCCAGATTTTCTTTATTGAATTCAAATTTTGCCATCTGCAGTGGTGTCATCTGAACCAATGTCCCGCGAATATTGCACTGGTGTTGTGGATTTCTAGTCCCATTGCATTACCAATACACCATCGCCTCCCTCAAATTGTTTGGCTGAAAGGGAACAGCGATGGCACTGGCAGAATGTCAGAGGTGTGGAGGGTGATTGCACTTATCCTGAGAAAGTAGGTTTAAGAGACCCTGAAAAACCCTTCTTGGTAAACCCTCCCCACGGACCTAATAGGCATCTACCTTCCCAATGTACCTACTCACCCATTTAACTAAATCTTCTTCTTTCCATTTTACCCCCTTGCCCCAGGCATATTGAGTCAACTTGCCAGATATAATCGTGCATTGACCATCAACCCCGACCCGTTAGCCAGGATAAAGCTAACTGTTGATAACGCCCCTCCTGCATTACGCCTTTGCCTTAGGTCTATCACTTCCCCCATATATAAATTATGTTGTCCATCTCCCTTTACAATTGTTATTCCTGCTGCATCCCAGTATACTTCCTCTAATCGCCATTATAATTATGTTCTTCGGGTTCCTTCCCACAGCAGTGGTCCCTGATAATCCAGCAACATCCACTTGTAGGTGGACGCGCAGCACAGTAGCCCATTGACTTAGATGGATAATGAATGACCAGATCCCTAACTGATACCTGCACAACTTCTCTACTGACTTCCTGTGAGTCCCTGCAGGGTCACAGTCAACTGCCCTGATAGTGGATGTACAGACCCAGATCATGACCTCCCAGAAAGCTCTAATGACTGTGTTCAAGCTCCTGGACTGATAGCAGATACTTCACTTTACTTACTGTAAGTGAAGGTTATCTCCCTGGAGTTGACTGTGGACATCTCCCCTTAGACCTGGAGCCAATGTTGATTGTTGTACCACATGCAATGTCTTTGACACATACACATCAGGCCTGTGGTGCAGGAGTGAGACTGATGCAGCATGGTATCACACAGCAACATTTCTACACCACACACCAGGCCCCCCCACTCCCGCCAACCTCCGAATGATGATTACTTACAAAAATGTCTCCGAGCTATGTTTTTTTTTAACATAGATTACAAAGAGATCTAACCAATTGGGTCAAAGGGTTAAGGAGTGGCAGGCGGATAAATACGTTTCGCTTTTTGGTAATACAAGCGAAGACAGAACTTATACAATTTAATGGTAGGGCCCTGGGTAGTGTTGTAGAATGTAGAGACCTTGGGGTTCAGGCATATAATTCTTTGAAATTTGTATCATGGGTAGACAGGGTGGTCAAAAAGGCTTTTAGCACACATGCTTCATAGCTCCAACCTTTGAGTATAGGAGTTGGAACACCATGTTGAGGTTGTACAGGACATTTAGTAAGGCTTCTTCTGCAGTACTGTTTGTAGTTCTGGTTGCCCTGCTATAGGAAGGATATTATTGAACTGCAGATGGTTCAGGAGACGTTTACCAGGATGTGGCTGGGAATGGAGGATTTGAAATATGAAAGTAGACTGGAATGGGCAGGACTTTCTTCACTGAAGTGTAGGAGGTTGAAGGGTGACCTTATAGAGGTTTATAAAACCTTGAGGAGCAAAGATAAAATGAATAGCATGGGTCTTTTCCCTAGGGTGGGAGATTTCAAGACTAGGGGGCATATTTTTAAGGCGAGAGGAGAAAGATTTCAAAAGGGCATGAGGGACAACCTTTAACTGCCAAAGAAAGTGATGGATGCATGTAAGTTACAACATTTAAAAGATATTTGGATGTACATGAATAGGAAAGGGATATGGGCCAAGCATAGGCAGGTGGGACTAGTTTAGTTTGGGAACATGTTCGGTGTGGACTGGTTAGACCCAAGGGTCTGTTTGCATGCTATGTGACTGTATAGCCCTAAGCAGCATGGCTTTGTGTCTGCACTACAAGGTAAGTTAAAATTAAGGTCTGTCTGTGGGAACAAAGCATGCAAAAGGCAAGGCGAGGCAGAGATACCTTGAGCATCAAGTAAGGCACAAAGTGCGTGAGTGCTAAGAAAGCAAGCAAGCAGCTCTGAGACGCTCCCCAGTCAAATCCATGAGCTGTCTGTCCCTTTTTATAACGTGACCTTGTAGCAGCATTCCAATGCAAGTTGCTGGTGCCATCTAATGTATTTGTGAGGCTGCACTATAAGTGGATTGGAGATGCGTCATGATGATGCAATGAGGGCCTGGTATGTGTTGGGTGCGGATGTCTATGGATGGGGATGGACCCAGGCAATTCCTTCCCACAGAGTGTGCTCTGATTTAAGTATATAATGTTGAGATGTGGAGGAACAAAATGTGAACAGGAACGGCCAGATAATCGCTCTAAGTGTCATATCAGGAATTGTTATTCCTAAGGTTCGATCTGCAGGACGGACGATGGGATAACTGAGAATAAATGAGGTGAAATGAAGTTATAATAAGATGTTATTGCATGCAAATAAGTCTCTCACCGCTCACTAGTGAGAATGTTGTCACCCCATTCAACACTTATTTGGAAAGTGGGACATTTTGCTCTCAAAGTTGAAATGTTCCTCAATGGGCATCTCGCCCAATTTTCCCAACTTTCTCAGCATGGCCAACATTATTTAGGAGCTAGGAAGACTTCCCCCAACATATGTAGACATTAAATAATAAATATTAGGTATTATTGTAATTTGAAAGGTGGGTCAATGTACTCTGAATAACTTTGACCAGTTTGCAATAACCCTTTTTAACTCAGGCACAGTGAATTAGAGAAAAGGGACAAGAGTCAGGGGAAGGTCCAACACAACTTTATTGAACACTTTATCAAGAAAATACAATATTTATCAGACACTGCTATTGTACTTTCATTAAACTCTACTAATCTCTTCGCAGGACTCTTCAGTAAACTGCCTTAAATCTCGAAGTAAATTCTCAAATCTACACAAGCTTATCTACATCTGACATGCGATTCCAAGGATTCGCTACAACCTATCCACAGGTTCCTATCACTGTATTTGAGCTATTTATCTGAAAAGACTGGTAATACCCATTGAATAAGGCTGGGACAGGCTGTTTCTTAGTCTTTGAGGGTTGGCTGATGTTTCGGCATCTGCAGTTGTTGATTGGAACTTCTTCTGTCATCTAGGGCTGGTTCTAGTATTTGGGTCATCTCACCAAGATGGTCTCTCTGGGTCTGGTCAGCCTGATGATGCTCACCAAGGAAATGGAAATGCTGTGCAGCTCGCTGACACTCTCTGGGGAGGCCATGAAGAAGGTGCAGTAGCAGAGAGAGCCTGTGGTCCATGGAACCCCTTTTAAACCTCTCCTAGCACCCTGCTCTAGGATTCCATGGCCTGTGTCCAACACTAGCATCAAACGGGGCAGAAAGATCTAATGAGGAGATTGCTTTCCATATTTGGAGATTGCAGAACAAGGTTTTGAGCCTTCCACTGTCAACTACTGTCCTTGTCACACTGTGCCTTTGGCCTCCTACTGAGCTGGGGGCCACCAAGTCTGCGTAACATTCTTCCAACAAGGCAGCTTCACTGGAGATGGAAACAACAGTTCATCCTGATACAATATAGTCATTAGTTCCTGGCCAGGCAGTTCCAGGCCTGTCTGGTTTTGACAGGAACTCAATTGTCCAAGGCCTGGCTGCATGATTACTATCTGCCCCGGTTTTGCAGTTTTCAAATTGCAACGTCCAGCTAGGTTTATAGTTGGCTTCCACATTTCGTGTTTTTATCCATACTCATGAAAAGATATCAATTTTTCTGCAACATTACTAGAGGTCATGGGCCTCCTGACCACAGCCTCTATGTAATAAGCTGTATTTATCAGAAGGTTTGTAGTAGTTTGTATGATCCTGGTCTTCCTGCACAGCACTGAGGACAACAATGAGGAAGTGTTCCTATGCACTCTTTAGTGTTGCAAGTAATCTTCATTGCAAAATGTGATGTTATGGATTCCATGCGTAGGTAAATTTATATAAGTTTTCTGTTGTTAAGTCACAGTAATACTCTTCCAATAATCAACTCTCATAACCTATTCCAAAGAAGAGTTATATTAGGCTCAATGTTAACTCTGTTTCTCTCTCTTCACAGATCTTGCCAAACTTGCTGGGCTTTTCCTGTACTTTGTTTTTATTTCCGATTTCCAATATGTGCAGTATTTTGCTTTTGTCAAACAAATGGACATCTGAGCACAAGTCCATAGTCATCTGTTATAAGAGATTCCCATACTATCAAGTTGCAATTTAAATAATAATACATTGTATTCACTTGTAATTTAAACAATTCTATGTTGAGCAAAATTGAGGATCATCTTCAGCCCGGAAAGTCAAGTGAATAATTTGGTTCTGCCTGCTCTTGAGGTTCACACCATCGGGGAAGTCAATGTTCAGCCAATTTGATGCACACATTCAGTACCAAGAAAAGCCTGACTGCACTGAATATAGAAGGATTCTGACAACATCCTAGCTGTAATTTTGAACGCTTGTGATCCAGAACGGCCATGCCTCTAGTTAAGCTGTTCCACCGCAGCGACCACGCTGATATCTACCTGACAACGTGAAAATTTGCCCAGTTACATCCTGTCCACAAAAGGAAGAAACAATCAGATGTAGTAAGCATGATAGTCTTTGACCAAGTGTGCCATTGAAGGAGCTCGAGCCTAATTGAAGGCAATAGGAATCAGGGGAGAATCTGTCTACTAACTGACCTATACTTTGCACAATGGAAAATGGTTGTCCTTATTGGAGGCCAATCAGTTCAGCTCCCAGATGGTACTGTAAGAGTTCCTCAGGACAGTGCCCTCAGTCAAATTTCCTCAGTTGTTGCATCACTGATTTTCCTTCCAACATAAGGTCATAAGTGGAGACGTTGACTGATGGTTATACAGTGTTCAATTCCATTCACAGCTCCACAGATAATGAAATAATCCATGCTCATATGGAACGAGACCTATTCAACATTCACACCTGAACTGATAAGTACCAGTGCTCAAGAGGAGACAATCTAACCACCTAGACTTTCAATATTATTATGATTGCAAAATCTTCCACCATTACGGGGGAACATTCTCGGATCAGCCACATAAATACAATGGCTGCAAGAGCAGTTCTGAGGCTGGGCGTGCATCTGAGAATGACTCACCTCCTATTTCCTCAAAGCCTGCCCACCAGCTACAAGGCACAAGTCAGGGTCCTTATAGAATACCCTCCATCTGCCTGGATGGTGACATTTCATCAGAACTCAAGAACCTAAATGCCATCAATGTCAAGCTGTCGAGCAGCCCATTTGATTGGCGCTCTATCTACCACATAAATCATTCACTTCTTTCATTACTGACACAAATCTTCAAAATGCAGCAACTCCCAAAGCATCTTTGACAGCACCTGTCAAACTTTACAACCAAATAGAACAGGGATAACCCTGTGAACCAAAAGGGCAGTGAGTCTGCAGGAATATCAGCACCTGCAAATCCTCCTCCAAGTTACATACCATCCTAACTTGGAACAATATTGTTGTTCCTTCATCATTGACAAGCCAAGATCCCAGAACTGCCTCCCCCACAGCATGATGGGTGCACTTAAATTATACGATTTAAGACAAATCACTACCACCTTTTCAGAGGCAATTAAGAATAGGCAATAACTGCTTTGTCGTCAATGCTTTAGAGTGATGGCTGTATTTTATGAAAGAAAAAAAGTGCTAAAAGTGCAAGAAATTAGATGCACTTAATTAAAAAAAAGTGAAACTAAATTAAATGGGAACAACAGAATAAGCAATTCCCACATAAAGCAAATCTTGTTTCAAACAAGCACACTAGGATTATGTTTTGTTGCTTTTCATAGATACTAGCATCCTTGAGAGATGCTTCTGAGGATATCAGTTGCGTGAATAAAATGAATATGATGACTGTATAATAAAGGATGTTCCATTACTGTTGAGTATCTAATCCATAATGCTGTAAAATTTACTGAGAATGCAATATTAAGGGCAAATAGGGCACCACAACCTCGGAAACATGTTTGTTTAAGATGGGCCCAGAGGAAAAAGAGTATACATTTGTGTATAATATCTTAGTAAAACTAAATGCTCTTCAGTATTAAACAGATCAATATAATACATCTTGGTCTCAGACTTATAATCTGGACAGTGGCTTCCTCTAATTCTGCAAATATGGATATTATTTTGCTTCACATCTATTTGTACTAAAGAAATGTTACAAACATCCTGAAAATCAAAATAAGACTTTTCATGTATGTGATTCTACGTATAACAGATACATATTATAGTTAGATGTTATACTAAGATGCTTATTCTTAAGTGATTGCTGAACATACTGTAGAGGACAATTGTTTATATTCATTCAACGTTTATGAATTTTGCAATAATTATTTTGATTGATAGACAAGGTTCTTTTTCTCAATAAAATCTGAGCATGAAAGTTACTGACTATGGGAAAACTGGCTTTTGGGACGCATTCATTCTGAACCCTGACTTCGACTTTCATGTTTTTCTAATAAAAATCTGACAGCTGTGATTTCAGATTAAAGATGTTTCATTCTCATGCCTGTCCTGATTGTGTTGCATGGTTCCTTATATTACCTTATAGTCAATACCAAGTGTTCACTCTACTGGGAGCCATTTAATAAACAGTTGCCATATAGTTGGGAGACAGACCATTTGTCTCAGCTAGTTCATCTGAACTATGGTTTCACACTGGGAGCAGAGAATTCTTGAAAGAAAACAACAGCTGGAGAAGTGGGGAGTAGTGGGAGGGGGGGAAGGAATATGGCAAAGAGAAAGAAAGAAAGTCTGTTCTAATATTTCCTTGTTTGATTTCAAGCTTAAATAAACATAATAAAAACATAATTTCAAACAGGAGCTTTCAATGTAATACATTTCCATTTAAGTGACAGTGCCCCAAAAGTGATTTTCACTAATTGCTTTGATCATGAACTACAACAATGGGCCAAATTGTCCTTCAAGAACCTGAAGCTGAGGTAAGCTCCCAATCCCTATCCCACGTGTTTCAGCAGGATGCCTGGCTACTCGATTTTAGAGGAGGCAATCTGGTCTGTTCACTGGCTGCTTCTACGTTTGCTATCCAAAGGCTGGGAGGCTTGGGCTACAGAGCTGAGAGGCCCAATCAGGTCTTCCCTAACTACATGTTACAAGTGGCCCCACTGTGAGGGCTGGGTGCTGCTGGTCTGAATGGAGCAGTAGAAGGCAACACAAGATGAAGATGCTCAAAAGATGATGTGACTAGCAGCCAATCCCTCCTGCCCAGCACGACTTGGATTCATCCAAAGCTGTGCAACATCCATTTGTTGCCTTAGCAGGCAAATGGCCTCAGCTTTATCAATTTGGGTCTTCAAGGTTAAAGCCTCCCCTTCCACTTTGCCCTCGCCTCCTTTGCTGCAGAAAAAGTGGGGAAACACTGCATTTTTGGCAAAATTGCACTCCTTTCAAGAAATGCTCGCTAATTGCATCAACAGTTGCAATAACAATCTGCCTGCTGCTGTTGGATGTAATATAGTTCTCATTGTGACCCTCCCCATCCACTATTTCAGGGCATTGTGTAAGGGGACACAAACACATTGGAAGTCCACCCAATTCTTTTTTATTTCCATTTCCTGGTTACCTAACCTCCCAAACTACTTCTATGGGGTTGGCACAATCCTGGACAATCTTTCAGCAATGTTTTACAGGGGATCTTTGCTGACAAAGTAGAGATGTTTAGTTCAGCAACATTTGGAAATATTGCAGAGGACATTGTAGCAGATATTTAAAGCATTTGGAAATACTTGGAGAAAAATGGAATGGCCAATTTTCTGGGTTAGTTTTGCCCTTGTTGCAAATGTTGAAAATTATACTTAACTATTGCAATGAAACAATGGAAATCACAACCATCAAAGGCAGCACTGTTTCTTGTCATCATGCTTGGGAAGAAATAGATTATACTCAAGAGCAGTATCTGTTGTAAGAGCTCACAGCTATTTTAGTTCAATGTAATCATAGTCATAGTTATGGAGTCGTACAGCATAGACTCAGACCCTTCGTTCCAACTGATCCATACTGAACATAATCCCAAACAAAACTAGCCCACCTACCTGCTCCTGGCCCATATCCCTCCAATTTCTTATCCAAATATTTTTAAAACATTGTAATTATACCCACATCCACCACTTCCTCAGGAACTTCATCTTACACACAAACCACCTGCTGTGTAAAAAAAAAAATTACCCCACGTCTCTTATAGATCTTTCTCCATGCACCTTAAAAATGTGCCCCATGGTTTTGAAATCCCATGTCCTAGGAAAAAGACAACTACCATTAACTCTATCCACACCTCTCGTTATTTTCTAAACTTCTATAAATTTGCCTCTCAACCTCTTCCACTCCAGTAGAAAAAAATGTCCCAGCCTGTCCAGCCTTTCTTTATAACTCAAACCTTCCATACCTGGCAAAAACCTAGTAAATCTCCTCTAAACTCTCTTTAGCTTAATAATATCCTTCCTATAACTGGGTGACCAGAACTGGATACAGTACTCCAGAAGAGGCCTCACCAATATCCTGTACAAGATCAACATGACTTCCCAACTCCTATACTCAAAGGACTGAGCAATGAAGGCAAGCATGTCAAATGCCTTTTTAATCACCCTGTCTAAATGCAACGCAAACTTCAAAGAATTATGTGCCTGCACCCCTAGGTCCCTCTCTTCTCCAACGCTACCCAAGGGCCTACCATTAATTATATAAGTCCTGTCCTACCCTTGTTTGTCATACCCAAATGCAAGCCTCAAGATTATTTATGCATTGGTTGATGGCCTTTCGTATGATCTGATACAAGTGTGTCAAATTAAATTCATTGATCCCCAATTAGTTTTGGTAAAGATTTATTTAAATTGAATTTGAAGTAAAATGCAAAACCTTCATGTTTTTTGCATGACACTTTGTTGGCCAACTTACATTTAACAAACTTGCTGGCTACCATAGAAGAGATCATTCAGTCCATTCAGTCTGTACAAGCTCCTTCCCAAAGCAATTTGAATTATACTACAGCTCCAATATAACACCTAAGCCTGATAATCTTCCTTAACATCAAATATTTATCCATCTTTCAATTATAAAATTGAATAATTTCTGCCTCAAGCTGTCCATATGACAAGCCATTGCATGCTCCTAAAACCTATAAAACCTATAAAAGAAATTTCTCCCACCCTCTACAGTTGATTTAATTTGTTATACTTGGCAATAACAGGACTTTGAGGAACTGAGAAATAAATCAGTCACTTCCCTATAACATTAATACCAATGATACAAGTTATGATTTTTGAGGAAATGCTGAATGATTCAACACAACGATCAGTTTGTGCCTTGGTTTTAGTACTTCCAAACCCTTCTTTTACTACCCGTCTTCTCCAACCTGATCTTCCCAATTGTGCAAAAAGAATCTATCCCAGAGATGTAAATCCATCATGTCTGCTCAAGGGTGTTGGTGCTTATGTGCTTTCCTATCATTTATTGCTCTTATTTCAATTTACAATACTGTTTAAGTGTACAGATTGTCCTCATAGTTCTCATTATGTTTTACAAATTTTTATGAAAAGACTTTGCTGAATATTTCTAAGGTTCAAAAATCAAGAGAAATCTAGTTTTAGCATGTTTTACTGAAAATTGGCTATTGCAATGTTCCTCTCTTTCCTCTATCTAACACTGTGGGAAATAAGGTAGATTGAGCCTCAGCTTGAATCAGTTTAGTGATACAAACTTCAAACTTGAAAACCAAAATAAATCAGTCTCCATGGTAGATCTGAACTTGATCACATTGCACTTTATAGACAGATATTACATCCGCAAGCTGAATGTTCAAACTCCATTTTCTGTTCAGAACATCAAGCCAAATAAGCCTTAGATATGACTCTTCCTTCTCTTAGGGATGGAAATGCTCTGAGAACATAAGACATATGAGCAAAAGTGGGCCATTCAGTCCATTAAATCATCTGTCATTCAATGAGATTATGGCCGATCTAAAAATCCAAAAAAATCCACTTTCGCGCCATTTCCCATAATACTTGCCTCCTTTAACGAATAAAAATCTGTCTATCTTAGCCTTGAATATATTTAATGACCCAGCCTCTTCAGCCTTCTGCATTAAAATAATTCTATAAATTCACAACCCTCAGAGAAGAAATTCCTCCTCATCTTTGTCTTACATGAGTGCTCCCTTACTCTAAAATTATGCCCACTGGTACTAAATTATCCAACACTGGGGAAAAAAAACCTTTCCGCATCTAGCTTGTCAAGTCCCCTTACAACCTTCAGCGTTTTAATAAAGTTAACTCCCATTCTTCTAAACTCCAAATGAGTACATGCCTATTAGCATTCTCCCAAAGGTTAATTCAGATAAGAATAGCTGACAACAAGCGCAAATGCATTGAGAATTATATTGCAGCCCAAATCTGCCTAACACCACTAATGTATGGTGTTATTGTTTTTAAAGTTGCACTGAAGATCATGTGATTTTCGAGGGCTAGATAGATTTTGATGCAATTTCCTTTTTGAATTTCTTTTAATGTGACAGTTGAAGATTATTCTTTGGGGCAATGAACTGCAAAAGAAAGGCTAATTTAGGAAAATTGACTGTTTCTTGCTTAATTAGTGAAGGAAAGTGAATCAATTGAGAGAAATAGTTGTAACTAATGAATTTCTTACTGGTGAGCTGTCCATTCTTCTCATAATGCACCTGACGTAAAATAGGATAAAAATCACATATGTTAAAGGCCTCCAGTGAATCAAATTATATTACTATTATATTAAACCAAGTTCTTTCTTTATATACTTTATACTCAAATAAATTTGTTATATTGTTGCTTTGTCCTGGCATCTATTGACTACAATAGAGATAGTGACAGTGAAATATAGGTGTGGAATAATTATTCTGAACACAGAAGTGTTGTTTACAACACAGCTTTTATACAAAATGCCATCTGAGATACTTTAGTCCATTTTTAATTGCAAAAATATACTTTATTCATAAAAAAATCTTTTATGTACATACACAGTTACTGAAGCATTTCTGTACAGATTTCGCACATGTATAACAAACAAACATTGAATTGGAGTTTGGTATTCCCTGCAGTTATAAAAAAACCCCAAAGGCATTTCTTACTTATTCAAAACTATATTTACATACATTTGAGGCAAACATACGTTGAGAGGGTCTGATAATCCCCATTTTAATTTGGCAGAAAGACCTTAAATGGAATGTCTATATTTAAGAGCCATGTTTAGTAATTTAAGAGATAGTCAGAATAATATCACACGTATAAGTGTTGCAATTCTGTCATTTGCAAGTCCATTTTTTTATGAACTGCTCAACTCAGCAAAAACAATGTTTCTGTTGTGCAGGGTCCTGTCCTTTCAGTTTGCAAATAGAATTAATTTTGGATTTTAATTCAGAAATGTAATTATTTATAACCAACATTCATGTCAGTCTAATTATGCAGAAATCATTAGCTGGTTGATTCTGGATTTACAGAATGCCTTGACATTGATAAACAGATCATTAGGAAAAGCCTGCAGTTTTAACTCAGGATTACAAAGTTGATGGGCCACATTTCCTCGACAAGTGCTGGTTGTGAACAGCAATTTTATTGCTCCCACTCCCCTCAGGAACTCTAACATGTCATTTTAGGACCAGAGGAATATAGACAAAGACAGAATAAGAAAAGATCATCACAGTTTCTAGTTTTCCCTTTAATTTCAGTCGTGAACAGATGAGAATCTACAGTGCAGGCTTCAGGAAATAGCAGAGTGTGCTAAATTAATGCCTGCTCTTCCTCTTTATTTTGAACAGTACTGTTATGGAAAGAAAAGCCTAAAGAGGAACTGGGCTTATTAATTGTATTTTAAAAAAAGCTATGCACATTTCTGATTTACAACTCAATCTTCTCTCCTCATGTTTTCAGATCCATTCATCGTCTCATTGCACTCTGTCTCTGCAACTTGTTCCAGCTCGACAACTTTATTGGATCTGTTTTAATCCAACTGTGCATCCCATACTTTGTTCACCCAGACTTCAACATCCAGCCCCCGAAATTCCCTTTTTCCCTTTGCTCCTCCATCTGCTTCAAGATGCTCCTGAAAACTAATCTCTTCGCATCCATTTTTGATCTCCAATCTTAATTGTGTCAATTCTTGTCTGATTACACTCCTGCGATGCTTTACGAAAGGCACTATCTGACTGCCAGTTTTTATTGTTACAGAATGAGATAATTTAGAACAGTAAGTCTTTCTTGCGGAATGTGTTTTCTCTGTGTTATCAAAGGCAATGATAAAATTTACATAGTGGCTAAAACATTTCATGTGATCACATTCCTCTGAAAGAAGAAAATCAAGATTTGATGAGACGACTTGCAAAATTCTGATGCCTCCTCACTATACAATAGCCGTCACAATCTCAGGACAGTAAGGAACTTTTTGGAAGTTGAAATGTAAGGGGAAAAGTAGCCAATTTACACACAGTACCGCCTACCAAACATCAATAATGCAAATGACTTGATAATCCGTTTTTACATCTTGTAGCTTAAGGGATAATCATTAATCAGGTCAATTGAAAAACTGTTCTGTCATTTGAATAGTGGCAAGGGCTGTCTATGCCCATCTAAGAAAGCAGACACCATCTGCGTTTAATGTGTACAAAATGATGAGAGGCATAGATAGAGTGGATAGTCAGAGACTTTCTCCCAGCGTGGAAATGACTATTACAAGGGTGCATAATTTTAAGGTGATTGGAGGAAGGTACAGGGGAGATGTCAGAGGTAGGTTCTTTACACAGAGAGTGGTGGTTGTGTGGAATGTACCGCAGGCAGTGGTAGTGGAGTCAGAGACTTTTAAGTGACTCTTGGATAGGCACATGAAGGATAGTAAAATGCAGGGTATGCTGGGTAGTTTGATCATAGCAGGATAATAGGTCGGCACAACATCGTGGGCCGAAGGACCTGTACTGTGTTGTACTGTTCTACGTTCTATGTTCAATGTTTTGTTTGAAAGATGGTACCTCCGATAGTGCAACGTCCTCTCAGTACTAAACTGAAGTGTTAGTCAAGATTATGTGCTCAAATCTCTGGAATGAAGCCCGAGTCCTCAACTTTCTGATTTGTAGATGAGGGAGCTGTCACTGAACTTCAGTTAATACATTATTGCAGCGTAGCACCCAAAACAGAAATGGGTTTAAATCGGGGATCGTTCATTTAAGTAGTGAAGCTTGCTTTTGCGGAATCTGTGAGGGAATTTGAGCAAAGTACAAATATTTAAATATCATGTATGTACACATCATGTTATGTAAAGCTCAGCTTATGTCTTAAACTTTGTCAGACAGAATGCACCTGAATCTAGGATAGTCGGTCTAGCATTTTTATACCTGACATTATGCTGTCCACATATTTAAGGTGAACGTAAGCTAATCAAAATAGGTTACAGATGGGCTGGGCAGAGGAAATTTTTCACTAATTTCTAAACGTCAATCTGAAAAATAAATTGTGCTTGAGCTTTTCTAACTTTGTTTCAAAATCAAGTTAAAATTTAATTTGTTGAACATCATTATTTCTGCATCGTTTCATATATGTAGAAATAAATGTTCATGTTTGCCAAAAAATAATGTTGTAACATGTTATGTTTTTGATGCTGAGAATATGCTAGATATCTTGAGAAACGATAATGAAGAAATTACTTAGTCTCTTCAAGACATCTCTGCAGGATTATGCAGTTTTATGTTGATTGTGTACAACACCAGAAAGAGTTTGAAAGTGGTTTTAAGGGCAGCCAACCATTGGCATGGTGGAGATATTTTTGTTTACTGTAAACAACCTAAATAGGCCTCTGGAGGTTAATAAGACTACTGATCGATGTTTGTCTATCTCTGTGGGAATTGGTGTTCGCTGCTGGCAGCTTCCCTGTTTTAATGAGAACATGGATAGGGGATTCAGTGTGTGTGTGTGTGTGTGTGTGTGTGTGTGTGTGTGTGTGTGTGTGTGTGTGTGTGTGTGTGTGTGTGTGTGTGTGTGTGTGTGTGTGTGTGTGTGTGTGTGTGTGTGTGTGTGTGTGTGTGTGTGTGTGTGTGTGTGTGTGTGTGTGTGTG
>JAHRHZ010000126.1:3755936-3774440 GCA_024137785.1 Ginglymostoma cirratum | reverse complement strand
GTGTGTGTGTGTGTGTGTGTGTGTGTGTGTGTGTGTGTGTGTGGTTTATGTATAAGGGGGGAACTGTAGAGATCAGAGAAGGGTGGGTGTGTGGTTTATGTATAAGGGGGGAACTGTAGAGATCAGAGAAGGGTGGCATGTTTTGTTTGGAGAGAAGAAACTGCACCCACTAGATATAAAATAAGTAACCTTCCTCTTTGCTTTATCTTTAAGATATTTAATTCTTAGAACAATAATCCTTAACTAACAATATCTGTATTATTGCATCCAAAATAGAGATATTAACATGAAAATATCTGGTGTTTTACATTTGAAAAAGAGACAGGCTCCCTGTAATTAGGATTACAGGGAATTGAGAATCACTCCCATACATTTAGATTACTATGAACCACTGCTTGTATTCCTAAGGCAGCATTTTAGCCTATTGTTTTGTAGCCTGCAATTCATCATAATAATGGATTTAACAATGTACTGTAAGGAATGCTGGCTTATGAAGGTCAATCCCTATTACTCAAATTAAGGAAGTATCAAGTGGAAAATTGAACAGACATTCCAGTTACTAAATTGGGTAGCTCCCAAAAATTGAATGTGAGATCAAGCTATGTGTTAAACCAAAACCCCTCGATTGAAATGCTAGCAGTATTTGTCCTCCACCATCCTTGTGACTCTTTCAGTACCCTTGATATTGCCAGTCAGCCTACCAGCCCAAACTACTCCATATCCAGATGATGTAGCCTTTGGCTTGGCTTTTTTAGCCTGCAGTGGCATAAAGTTATAAGCAGAGGCTAGCTGCAGTCTCCTCCACTGAAACTCAGTGATGTTTCATACTGCAGCACCTGGTAGGAGCAGTTAGACACGCAAAAAGTGACAGGAAACTGCCAATAAGAAAATAGGTACTAAGCAATGTCACATCTTATTCTTTTTTGTGCACAGGCCATTCATTGACTGTGCAGTCCATTTCAAGGTTGCTGCACAGCCACACTCGGTTACACGTCAAAGAAAATGTATGTTAAAGGGGAATGTATGTGGTCTACTTGTTACACTTCAAGGTCTGCACCATATTCCTGCGTGACTGCAGATTAGCACAGTTCCGAGGCAATGCAAGTGACATGAATTCATTTCAAAGTTTTGTTTTGGATGTTTATTTTGTGAGTGCTTTTATTTGAGCATTGTTGCCAAGTTGATGATATGATCCTCAATAAGCAAGGGAGGTCAAGGTGTAGGACTGTCAGAAAATAGACATTTGAGGCTTTTCTTACTGTTATCACCCTCAAATTAATTCCACATGGACACCCAGGACATAAAGGGACTGTCTAGTTTGCATCCTCTCTCTCCTTTCTTCCTCCAGCCATCGTAACAACACCATATCTACACTCAGCCTGCTTCTCTCTGGAAAAAGAAGATGAAATGTAGTGGAATGGAGAGCCTCAGTGGCCATCCGCTTACCTAACAGTGGGCAACAGACCGTGACATGTTGCAAATATCTCCATTTGGGTTGGTGTTGAGACCATAGACCATGGTTGCCTTCACAGCTACCGGCAATGTGATTCTGATGCTGTTCGAAGGTCGCAGTTATGAATGCAGCAAATAGCAGATTTTGATGAAAACCTTGAGTAGAACCATAAAGGGACCTAAATGATGCAAGCTACAGTGAGTGATGGGAAGTTGAGATTTCTGTTTCAGGGAGCACCAGCAATTAGTGTAGAAAGGCTATAGCAAGAACACTTTGCATGCAATGATATGGACCCAGCTTACACACTGGACCAGGCTGCATCTCAGGACAGCCTGCTTGATCTCTTAGAGCCAATCTATATACATCACTACCTTGCATTGCTTTAAATGGCAGTGCTTTGCACAAAAACCTTAATATGTTGAAAACAGATGGTACTGGAAAGATTTATTTAAAATTGCAGGTAGTTAATTTGCTCCAGAGAAATTCAAGTCCCGCAACATTACCCATAACATAAATAACAGCCACATTTTGGAAAACAACTAACATCGCATTCCAATCAATGTTCTATTCAACGCTCCAAAGTGTTTTCAATCAATATGAACCAGTCTTTAATTTTGCAGACAGGAATATCTTTACATAATAAATGTCAGGACCTTGTCTTGCTGTCTGTAGTCTTCAGTCAAAGGACAGACGTATTGCTATGTGTAAGTGTTCTACATCAATTTCACACTGGCGCTATGTACCAGCAGTTTATGTGGCAAACACATTGCATGTACAGATAACAGGCGGCCAGATCTCCAAGGCCAAAGAGAGTAGTCCTCACCATGGGATATCATAGAGTTGCAATGCAGTATGTCAAGGGTAGTCTCTGTTGCCTGACTATGGGATTGGTTAGAGTCAGATGCCCAGCCAGGGTGGTCTTAGTCAGGGTGTCCATGCCTCTTCAATCCAGGGACTGGGTTATGGTCAGTCTTAAGGCTCCAAAGTGGCCAGTATGGGGGTACAGTGGTGGTGGCGGATGTGCAGCCGTCAGACAGGGATCCAGTCTCTTCTCATTTGGGGCTATTTAGTTAAGTCACTCAAAGGAGCGAGCTATGGTAAGAGCCATATATATCACTCACCTTTCATTACATTACAGCGGCCTTCATTTACTCACTCGGAAATGCAATATCATCTTTCTGTATTCCAAGGAAATGTCTCATAATGCAACTATGCCTGCAAGCAATGTATTATTGCAGAGACCTTGAAGCCAACATTGGATCCGTCAGCAGCAACCTGGAAGAACTATGAAAAACACCAAATGGTTTTAGAATTGAAGCAAGGACCTGTAACAAAAAACTAACTTGTAATTAGTTGATAAGTAGCAATGTTGTTGGGATGAGAGGTGTATGTCTTCCTGCTATTCAGTGCATGTTTCACTCTGTGAAGTTAACAGGAAGAATCACCAGTCATCATCTGTAATATTGACCTCCATAAAAGCCTCACAGGCTTTAGGTCTGCAGGATACATTGATTGGCATCACAGTCTGCTTGCTTCCCCTTACTTCTGACAGATTGTAATGTGTACTTGTGACCATCCTGATCAAGACTCCATACTATCCTATTTGCTGCTGAAGTGTCTGTGCATACATCAGATGCATTTTGGTTCCCTTAGCATCAAAACAATGTCCACCACCAGAGCAATTTCACACACAGAGAAAGTCTGCTGTAGTCATTTTATGCCGAGCTCCCGTCTCACCGACCAGTCGCTTCTTTCAGGGAAGTCAGGAATAAGTTGTGGGGAAAGAAATATTTGCCTGTTGGAAACAAAAATGTTAGATGAAAATTATTGAAGAGGGATAGAAGGAAGTAACTTTTAAAACACTTTGAACACAGAGATCAACTTTAACTGCCAATAACCTCTACAAACAGGGTAATCGTAGCCTGCAATAGGGACATCATAATTTTTGCTGGCACTTTGGCTGTTATTATCTTTAGTACTGTCTAGAGAAGGATGGTTGGAATCCCCAAGTGTTTCAAACAGGTCAAGATATCAATACATAAGATTCTAATTGCAATTTTGAGATACAAATGGATGAAATGTGAGCAATCTAAGCAGAAATCTTTAAAGGGATGCGTGCAATCCCTGCTTCAGCTCAGTAGGATTACCATATGCAGCTCAGTGTCTGTGCGCAAATAAAATTCAACTTCAAAATGGCACTCTTACATCACTCCAATGACCACCTGCTGAGCACAGAAATTGAAGACCTGTTTGAAAGTGCTGCAGGAGTTTAGATTTTCTGTAATTTTATGACAGAAATGAACATGTATTACTTTTCTTCTGCAAAGTAATAAATGCTAGACTTGTAGCTAACTTTCAGTCTGATTGCTCTTAATGTCAGTGTGACAGAAAATTTTGACCCAATCAATTAAAACAATGTCAAAGGCTGTCATTACACAGTTGGAAAACTCTTGGGGCAAAAACAATGACCTGCAAAAAAATTTTGCAAATCTTTTGCTTTAGTGCATATTCGAAACTTAGTCCTTGTTGACTAAAAGTTTGCTCAAAAAAGTCATGAAAACAGTGAAAGTACAGTTTCTGATTGCATCTGAGTGACAATAAATTAATTGCTGCAATAAATCATTTCCCCTGACAAAATATAAAGTAATCTTTAACCTGCTGAGAACTTTAAACCGTATTGCAAATTGTGAATCTGACAGAACGATGATGAATGAAGCTAATAGAAAATCAATTCAAAAAGCTGTTTTTTTTGTGTGTACCACAACCTGGCAACTTATTGCACTCATGTTCTTCATGAATTACTGACTTCTCCAATTTGGTTATCAGAAGCACACAGCAAAGAAGCTTTTGCAGATTTGTTACGTTAACTTACTGGTTATGAGAACAGCTCTGTGAGCTTGATGTGGATCATACATTCAATTCCCACTGGAGGTACTTTTTGACAACAAAGTATATCAAGGAAAGAATGTTTATGGCTTTTCATAAGGAAAAAAAAGTTATCTGTCCCTTTTTACAAGAAAACATTGGGGCCCAATAAGACGTATCTGCAATTATTTATACAATAACTGTCCCCAAGGATCAGCTGTTCAAGGGAAAAATAATTGCTAAATGCTCTATGGACATTTTTCCATCAAGGACTCAATATTGTGTTACATGCACTCACCAGCGTTTATACCTATATTGCTGTTAACTCAGAGAAGGTAGGCTCAGAATGGAGACTAAGCTAAATAGAATAAAAATGCTTACTGTCTTTAATGCAGTTGAAAACGGAATAAGCATTTGTTAGATATACAAATTTCTTCTGCCTACTACAAGAAACTATTGCAGAATGATGGAAATTTGACATAGGACTTTATGCATAGCAACCTTACATAGGCTGTTGTGACAAATTTGCGAAGCTAGTGTAGCTGATATGAAGGTTGCCATAAGGCTGTGTGTCATACGGGTTATTTTCACCAAAGGTTGAAGTTAAATGCTAAGAAAGGGAGTCTGAATACAAAGAACAATACAGTACAGGAACAGGTTTTTCGGCTGCCCGAGCCTGCGCCGCCACATTTTTGTCCTTCCATACTAAAACTGTCTTCACTTGCAGGATCCATATCCCTCTACTCCCTTTCTATTCATATATTCATCCAGGTGCTTCTTGAATGCTGCTACTGTGTCTGCTTCCACCACTTCCTGGGGTGGCATGGGGTGGCATGCACTGGCATGAGGTGTCTGGAATAGGTGCTATCAGAAAACAGGGGGTGGAAAAAGGTGCACTTGTTGGCAAGGAATGTATGATGGGCCATGAGGGCTGGTGGTTCATGAGGTAGCATGAGTCATCGTGGATGGGACATGGCAATTGGATGTGAGATGTAAAAGGCATTTTTTGTTTTATTCGCTTTCATAGCTTTCACAAAGCACTGGTACGCTGGGGGCATCCGTTTAAGTAGCCTACATCTATACCAGGCGCATTCTAAACTCTTCTTGGGTGTGCACACCAAGACTCCCATTTTCAAACCCCTCTCCCTCCAATGAAAACCTGAACTTCTGGGGCACATTTCCCTGGGTCAGGAATTGCCTCAGCACGGAACTCCTGACCTGGATGCGAAGATTGAGGCCAAAGAAGATGCTTGGAGATACTGTTGTTTAAGTGAATGGACAAGAAGATAGAAGGTGGAGTTTATGATGGGAGTGTGTGAGATCATTCACTTTAGTTGCAAGAGTTGCCAAAGAAACACAGAATTTGTTTTTCTTAAAATTGAAACTTCTAGTAATTGATATTCAGAAGAATTCGGGTGTCCTTACACAGTTTGGAACAAAATAAAAGAAACAACATTGTGAATTGTTTCCAACTAACTCCAGCATTACATTGAATGATATGTCTGTTCTGTAAAGGAAAATCCAATCAGGAAAACTTTCCTTTCATCTTCTTCTGTGCTTTTAAAGATGTAGTCTTATACATAAGTGAAAAAATTAGGATAAGTCTTGAAAACTAGCGGGTTTGAAATTTTGGCAAAAATCAATTGTTTAAAAATAATCTAAATTTGACGGATTAATAAGCCATTCTGACACTTGGTGTAACATTGGCTTCAGAATGCAAGTTTGAATCTTATGCAGGTTCAAATTAATTTCTGTTTCATTTCAACAGCAATTTGGGTTATTTCAATAAATTGGGAAAAATTCCGTGTGGAAGGAGCAAAGCTATAGCACCTATTCCAGACAACTCATGCCAGTGCATGCCACCCCACCTGAAGAAGGAGCAAAGCTCCAAAAGCTTGCGTTGTCAAATAAACCTTTTGGACTTAAACCCGGTGTCATGTGATTTCTGGAGTCACACGTAAGCAGTTTCCTTCCCTACAGGACGCTAGTAAACTAGATGGATTTTTTTTCCAACAATTGACAATGGTTTCATGGTCACCATTAAACCTTAATTCCAGACTTTTTTTTTTAAATTGAATTCAAATTCCGCCATCTGCTATGGCAGAATTTGAACCCAGGTCCCCAGAACATTTACCTGGCTCTCTGGATTAACAGTCCATCAATAATACCATGAGGCCATTGCCTCCCCAGTGTGTGTGAATCTTTGGCATTAATCTAATGTGTGCAGTCCAAATCCTTCCCCAAACATTCATGACAGTATTATGCCCCATTACAAATCAATCCCACTAATGGCTGTGATGCTCTAGCAATGATTGACCCAAGTTGCCGATTTAGCAAATAACTGCCATTTTCCCATAGACTGGACATAGTGCAGGAGCTGCTCACTTCACCTTGGATCATAAAACATCACAAAACATTCAGGATTTACATGAGATTAGTCTCTGTACCGTTATTGTTCTGTTTGCGCTAGGTAGATATTAGTACACATGGATGAGGAAGGAAAGAGAACACATATTTACACATATAGTTATGTATTTACTATGCTGAGTCACCCATGCTGGCTATATGCCCTCACGAGGTCTTCTTCTTTCTTTCCCTCCCACTACGTCTTGTTGAAGTCTCAGTTTCCATAGCATGGAGGGAGTCTGACCTGCAGGCAGTCCACAGGGTTTGGAGGTTTGTTTGAGTGACCCCGGGGGCACTTTTGTCTACAGGGCTCACACATGCTGAGTGTGTCTTGCCTAGAGACAAGTGCATCCTCCTCAGGGTGAACATCTACAGATCTAAAGGTGACAGTAAGGATGGAGGTGCAGTGCCTGCCCACCCATTTTCTTTGAATTGCTCATGTGATGTGGGTAATGCTGGCCAGCCAGCAACAGCAGTGCATCCAATGAAACACCAATGTTCTCATCAAAGCTGGATGAGGAAATATCATGCAACATTGCCCATGGGGTCCAGGAAAATCCCATTGATATCCACAGGAGAAGAAAAGGGTCAAAGAGTCATGATGAAATGAATCATGGCGTGTCGAGAATGCCTGGGAGAATGTACGGTAAATGGGAAAGAAGAACAATTAACTTATTCGGTTGCTGGGACATAGGCTTTTCAGCATCTTCACAAGACCGGTCTCAATCTTTGTCAATGAGGGTCAAAATGTTCTCCTTGTAAGGAGTGAAGAGCCAAACATGAGGCAGCCTGCCACTCTCCACGGCTCTTTTGACCCTATTTTGGGCCATTTTCTCCTGGAATGAGAGAAACGGGTTTGAGTGAGACAAAAATGGGTAGAATTGCTGTTAGAACTGGTGCAGGCAAAGTGGTGTCCCTAGCAATTCAATAGGCAATGCAGAGGTCATTCAGGCTTACCCTGACAACTAACAAATGTTACAGCATTCTCTGAGCCCACAAACTGTAAAATGGTCAGCATTGGGATATACGGGCAGTCATGATCCCAACCTATTCACTAACATTGGTTCCTAGGGATTTTCTTTGATCTGAAATAATTGTTAGCTTAATGATCTCAATATAATTCATCCAATAATTTAGAAACATTTTTATCTTGAATTACAAACCAAAACAGTTTGTTACCTTTTAAGCTACAGGTTTAACAAATAAATGTAAAATTAAGTGTGTCATTACCGTGAGTAGAATTTTCTCGCACCAATTCTGATAAGGAATCAGAGCACCAATTGATTCAGTCCAATTCCAAGTTGTTCTACTGAATCTGTCGACTCAACCATATTGAATTGACACAAACAGACATAGAATTTGCCTACAATGGCAAATTACAACAATTTTTGGTTTCATTGCAAAGTATGTGTTTTCCAATAGATTTGCATGTTGAAGGGTTTCAAGAAAATATTAAAATGTGCACTCCAGATAAATGCAGTTCTGATACAATAATTATTCTAATTGAAGCCTGGAGTTGACGACCAAACGACTTCCCATTCATTCTCATTATATAAGATTTCCAAGCAGAACATGCAGAAAGCTTCTTCAAAGTTAAACTGTTCCCCTGATTATCCAGTTTCTTAATGCTCAGTCCATGAAATATGATTAACCCACTGGCAAATTTTACCCAGAGGCATCGTATGTTAGAAGTTTAATCATTTTTGTGTAACTGCTATTTTGCTTAAGTGTTTGCTGCAGTTTTCAGTTAGATTGAATTGCTAATCAAATAATTATGGCACATGAAATGAAACTGGGCTCCTTCCTACCAGCAGGTCACAAAAGCCTTTAGTCAAGTATGAATTTTTAGTGCAAACATTAAATACATGTATTACAAACTCAAAATTGCTTGCACTAAAAATTACTCAGAGTTATTTTGAATGGTTTAATTAAACTGTTAATGTACGTTGTTAAATATACTAATTAAATAAAGTCATTAACAAACTGATTTAAACTGTAAAACACAGTATTTCAAGTGAAAACATTTCTTTTGGAAACATATAGGACTCTGGAGTTGTAACTCCATGAGATGAAATGTTTCATCCATCCTCCAGCTGCCTGTGTGGAAGTTTATGTTGATGTTAAAGAAGAGATTCTTTCAAGTTCTCGCCAGCACTTCTCCCTCAACAATATCACTGTAGAGTAAGAGGGCATTTGGCTCACTGTTTTTCTGTTGTTTTTGGACCTTATGTACAAAACAGTGCTGTAGTTGCAGACATAACAACATGGCGTTAGCCCTGGCTTAGTGTTAATACTTATGTCTAAGTCAGAAGGATGTGAGTTAAGTCAAATTTCAGAGAATTGAATGCATAACCCATAAACGGACATGAAAAGAAAATCACGGGACTGATTTAGAGGTGATTGGTGAGAATTTTTGTTTGAATCAGTTAAGAGGCATGGAAAACCAGGGTGTATGTGTAAATCTTGAAATGCTGGCCCATGTATAAGGAATTACATTGCTTTTCCTTTAAACATTTTGTGAAAACTGCTGTATAAGGTTCTGAAAGGTTTAACGTTGATGAGTATATTAAGCAGCAAATGATGTGCAATGTCGTATGGAATTGGGTGGGAGAACAGTTTTGGTTTTCACAGGAGATAGACCTACCATTTTGGTCTCCTTCATAATCATAGTAACAATGTCTCTGTGCCTACATGCTACTATGTATTAAACTACATCTTGTTTAAGGCAAGATCTTCTGCACCTTAACTACCAAGGGGGTTTCTTCTACCAAACTAGACCAGTCAGGCCATTTAGATCCAACGTACAAAGAAGATAGTGGCAGTAAATCTACCTGATGCATCTGCCACCAAGATAACTGTGGTGAGGATCCATCAATGATCAAGTATTTCCTTTCTGATCACATTCTCTGTGCTGTCGGAAAAAAATTGCTGAGATATTTCACATGGAGATGGTGATTCTGCCTGTCAGCAAGACATCCTCCCTCATGGGGCTGGAAGCCATGACTAGAGTCTACGGTCATTAGGCTTCTGCATACACCCCCACATTGTGAGTCAGGATGTCCAACCTCCAAGTGCTTCTGGCCAATCAGACGGTCAGAATGCCACAGGCCTCATACTGAGAGGCCTGGCCACAGTTAGGACTGGAGTTAGTTCCCAAACCGGTGAGTAGCTGGAAGCCAGTGTTCAAAGGCAGTGCAGTAGCTTTGCCAGGATCCCAATGAAACCCCGATAAGTAGGATGGCGTGATGTTGGTCGGGAGGCCAGGGGATTCCAACAGTGGCAGCCCTCCCTAAGTCCCAACATAAAAATGAAACAAAGACAAAATATCAACAGATTTATTAAAAAAAAATCCAACTAAAGATTTAAGTTTAAAAAAAACGCACTGCCCACACTTACTTTCTGTTTTCTGCTGTGAGTTTGGAAATATGCTATGGCGTGAGAGTGTATAGGATATATGTAAACTGCACTCCTGTGAAGCAGCCAGGGGAAAACAAGCTGGCTGACTATAAAATCACTATTATCACATCCTCAGTCTTCACTGAAACTTGAGGAAAAAGTATATTGTTACAATAACCTTGGTGAAGTCAAATCTCTGTTAAAACGGGATCCTTTTAGGATGCACTTATATAATAGTCAGTTTTCTGTGAGTTATTTATAAAACATGATGCTCAGTTACCAGACTTTAGTTATACTAGGAACACCACCTAGCACTGAATTTTTCAATAAAGGATATATAACTTAAGGCTTAGATGTACACAGCATTCTGCTCTTTGTGGGCTACTTTTTACTGACACAGGAAAGTTGGCAATAACATGCATTTTCCCAAAGGCAAACAGTTGCCTGGAAGTGTACTGGCCTGTTTAGGAGCCTAAACCTCAGCTGTAAACGTGAAGAGTTGCGGTACATTTGATACTTAGAGTTCTTAGCTCAATGTACCTGGGGTCAATTGACAACAATATTGCATTTATGTATTGGGAAATACCCTCCACTGCTGCCTGACCTGCTGAACGCTCCCAGTATTCGTTTTGCATGAACCTTTAATTATAACGTTATTTTGAACTGTTGTGCAAATCAATGAGGAAAACTGCACCCTAAATTTACAATCTACAAGTTTTTTTTGTGCCAGAGTAGCATGGTTATTATTTTGTAAATTATTCAATTAGAAAGGCAAACTAATTGCATTAGGTCATGGTTATGTGCTCTATGAAAATTGAAACTTGTTTGATGTGAGCATCCTCATTTACCATTCCACATGCACACCTTGTTGTATTTAACTTGCAGTTGTAACCATAAGATGATTTAATATAACTGCATTGCACATTTGCAGAAATATATGACATGATGTCATTTATTATATTTCAGTGCCATGATGTGAAAGTAGATGGAAAAGTACCCTGATACATAAAGGACGTCATTAAAGCCAGAACCCTTATGGTTGTGATGTATAAAAATAAGCAGTCTTTAAGTAAAGACTTTCACAATACCTTGTCCTTTTTTAAAAAAATTCTGAATTTGGTATTCCTAATAACCAAATCAAGATTTCTTTACAATTCCTGATGTAGATTTAGGAATTTGTGAAAAAACACACAAAAAGAAACAGTTGACAAGTTAATGGGGTATTCAAGTACATTGAAACCTTACAGGAAACAATATCCATCAAAACTAGAAAGTTTTCTGGTAGCCAAGTTATATGCCTTTTATACACCTTATGGCCCATTTATCAGTTTATTAACATGAAACACTTTGATTTGGTAGTTGAAAAATGGCAGGTTATCTTTAAAATCTTATTCTTTCTCAGTGAGTAGCCTGTTAGTGAAGTAGTACAGCGCTTTCTGGTGTTAGATTTGCATCCTAATGAATATATGCCTGGTGTAAGTTCTGAACTGGATGGTTTAAAGCTGTTGCTGAAGATTGCTTGACCCATGTTCACGCTCAGTAAATGTACATGCTCTTGAACAACTTCTATTTATGCGGTGCCTCTAATATGAGAAAATTATCCATTGTGATTCGCACGAGCATTATAAGTGAAATTTAATCATGAGCTCCAAAAGGAGATACTAGGGTAGATAGTAAAAGTGATAGACTTCAAGGAATATCTTTCAGAATTAAAGTGAGAATGAGAGACAGATGGGTTTATGGGGAGAGTTCCAGAGTGTAGCCTTTCAGGCAGATGAAGGGAAGGCCATGTGACATTTGGAGATGGTTCACAGCTCAGAACTGGAGGAGTGCATACATCTCAGAACGCTATAGAACTGCAGGAGGTTGCAGAGATATGGAGGAGCGAAGCTATAGAACCATTTGAAGACAAGGATGAGAATTTTAACCAGAAGCCAATGTCGATCAACAATCACAGGTGAGCATTTTAAAGAAAGGGCATCTGGAAAGGTGGAATGAGGTACTTGAGGAAATTGAATTATTATCAATATCAATAAATCAGAAAGGGAATTTGGATGGAAAGTATTTCAGTGCGCACTGGTTCCAGACAGCAGGACCTTTCCAAAAACACAGCTGACCAGCAACCTCTCATACCTTTACCACCTGCCACTGATCTATGTTGAGAAAATTTACAAATTAGTATTTAACCTGCTTTGGCTGCATTATCGCCACAACTTCCTTGGTCGTCAATGTCCTGGGTGGGGGTGACTTGAACTCAGAGCTCCTTGTCACAGAGGCAGGGATACTACCAGAATACCATCAGACCTTACTCATTCATTAGTAAACTGAAAGGCTTTAAGACTTTTCTGCACTTACTAGAATAGATAGACAGTGCCCTAAAAAGTAGGCGTACTCCTAGCTGCTTTCTCTGTGGATTCCTATGCTGAGGAAATTCTTCTGCAAAATGGATTGGACATCTGGCTTTTTTCAAGGCATCCAGGTAAATCAGTCGTTTTCTGACTGATCAGCATCAGACCTAGCAGTTTGGCATTAGTTGGAAGATTTGGGCCTTGATCCTAACCAGAGAGTGGTTGGAATGTAGAATTCAGTATCAGAGAAGCTGTGAAGGAAATAACAAAGGAGAAGGGGATAGAAGGTTACGCTGGTAATGCAAAGGCGTGGGACAAATATTATGTTGAGCCAAAAGGCCTGTTTTTGTGCATTACAGTCTATGTATTCGAATGATTTTAAAGCTGACTAATGGCAACCAGGGAATGATGTTTCAATGCTTAAGCAAAGGATAGAGATGGTACAAACACATCTAAATTTGATCTATGACAATTCAAGGAGAAATATTCTTTATAAATTTAAGAAAGGCAGATAATTCTCTACTCTGTTTTTCTGTAAGATTCAAGAAGAAGGTTAATTTATAATCCTGAAAATAAAATTAGCTGAATCCTGTATTATTGATGGCATGCTAATTAACTTCTTCAAAAAATGAGTTGATAAATATCTGGTTGGCATGTTTTGAAAATGATTGCAGACAGACAGTCTGTCTAACCCCAGAACCTCTGAGTTTCTCAAACATATAATGTTATGTCAGTTTCTGTAGCCAGCCAGTAATTTGGAGAAGGTCAATACTACAGTGTAAACCTGGGATAAAATACTGTACACAACAACCAAGGACCAATAATGTTAACTTACATTAACAAGAAAATGTGCCAATTGTAATCATTGGTTCTATGAGGGTTCGCAAATCTGTTTGGCTGTATGGTGGGCATTTGATAATGTAATATCCGATCGTATGACATCGGATTGTATGACATTTAATCATGCCACCATTAAAAATATTGGCACATTTATACTCGGAAAGTTGAGTCCTCTGTAGTTGAACATTTTTCAATGTGGTTTTGTGCCAACAGCTGTCACCTGAGAGGTTCCAAAAACCAGGAGGTCACCTACAAGCGGGAGTAAATGGAAAATGGAGGGTGGGAAAGAGCAGAAAGTGGGATCAATAAGACGAGATATGATTCCAGCCATCACTTCTTGAATTGCACTGAAATTACACAATAGCTAATTGAAATATCAGGATCATTCAGATTCCCTTCATAACAAACATTACTACAGCAATTCACTGATGATCCGTATGGATGGAATTTTCTTGGTCTTGAACAGCATGGGCAATGGTGAGAAAGTGGTAAAAATACAGAAGAAGTGAAAAAAATCAGCAGTGGCAAGACTACCATTATGCACAGATCTTTGTGGAAGGGTACTTCATGACATTCAAACCGTGCCCTCAGTGGTGGAACAGATTGCACATGACAAAATTGGGTCAGTTGAAATTAAGGATATCCTTGAGGTTGATCTGGTACATTTTGACTCGTGCTAATCTGGACAGCTGCAATTAGCAACTACTGAAGATGACCATGTATAAAAGTTACAATAGACCATCAGAATGGCTTGGCGTAAAAAGAAGTTGCTGAGAACATTTATTCATTTTGGCCATACAAAGCCAATCTTGGTATATCATGGCCAGTCATTTTCAAGGGCAAACAAGTCCTAATACCAAATGCATTATGCCAGGACGTGAGGATCATGTAAAACCAGAGGCATATGGGTATTGAATGCACAAGATGGCTATCACATGAATCTGTGTACTGGCTAGAATATTCAATGTCTTGTGAATACATATGAGGCACACCAAATGTATTCCCTACACCAGTGAATGGAGCCTCTGCATACATATGATGTTCCATCCATTCCTTGGTTGAAAATAATGACAGAATTCTTCACAGGTAAGATTCCATCCTTGTGACAGTTCACTTTTCCAAATTTTCAATTGTCCACTGACTTATCAACACAACAAATGCAATCATTTTGAACACTTTGACTGTTATTTTCACTTTATTTGGTATCCCACAATGGATAATATCTGACTACGAACTTTTTCATGGGCAAACTGTTTCAAGATGTGTATGCTAAATGGGAAATGCCCAATATCTTCACTAAGTCTAGCAAAATGTACGGTTTCAGACTCCATATGAACTTGGGCCACTTGAAGCATGACATGCTGATTAAAGTGTGCTACTCTTTCTAACTCAATAGCTTCAAAGTAGCCCAGGCACTGAAGTTCTTGTGTCTGAGGTCCTATGTGAATGTGTCTATCTACCATGAACTGGAAACATCATTTACATTATCAAATAACCATTTCATTCAATTTAAAAATGTTGCTCTCATCTGTCTCATGGTCACTTCTGGTGAAGTATCCTCTAGTCCTAAAGCCTTCACTATTAGACTCTTTGTTCTCCACCAATGACTCAGTTTCTGCAAGATCTAAAGCAGCTAAAGATGACTGTAGCAGCATGATGACTCCTCCAGCTTTCACCTAGAAACGGAGATTCTGTACTGACCACTGTAATTGTAACCGCCTTCCTAATATCCTCTGTTCCTCTTGTGGAGTCAACATGGGCTTGACATCTCAACATGTCTGTAAACCTTCATCCTCTTCATGACCAGTGCTCAGGCATGAATAGCATGCTGGACACATCTTAATAATGCAAGAAGTTTAATAATGCATGGCCATCTTGCACATTGGTTCTAACCCACAGGCTATTGCTGCCATTAGCTGTGTGAAATTGGTTGTAATGTTTTCTACATTATGATAGTGGCTACACTTCTAACGTTGTTCTTTGGCTGTAAAGAGCTTAAAGGTGTCTGGTAGTCATGAGGATGCTATAAACACATGGAAGTCTTTCTTTTATTTGAATTGCACATGAATTTAGAAAAACTAGTTTCTTGTTTTTGTCTTTTTTTAAGTTATTTGGGAACTATTTCTACACATGTAACACAAGGCGCATTCTTTACAATGCATTGTAAAATTGTTCAAGGTGTTATGGAGAAAACGTCTCATATTTTCTCAACTAATAAATAGACTGAAGTCAGGAGCATTTATTAGATATTTTATGGGATTGCAATAGGTTGCACTGGGGAACATATTTCCAATAAATGATAAGGTTAGAAGAAAAGAAGTTAGAATATAAGAGTTAGGATCAGGAATGAGCCATTCGATCCTTAGAGTTTGCTCTACTATTCAATAAGATCATGGCTGATTTTGTTGTGGTCTCAACTCAACTTTCCTGCCTGCTTCTCCTCACCCCCCCACCCCCATTAACCATTGACTCCCTGGTCTATCAAAAATCTATTTAATTCAGACCGCTAGCCTCCAGTGCTTTCTGGGAATGAGAATTCCATGTGCTAATATTGGTCTAAGAAAACAAAGAACATCTCCCTATCTCCATGTTACAAGGGAGCCTCTCTTATTTTTAAACAGTGTTCCCCATTTTTGATCTCCCTGATGAAACAAAAAAGATCATGTCATCCACCCTTTCAATTTCCCACAGGATCTTAGAAGCTTCAGTGACATTACCATACTTCCAAATTCCAAAAGGTATGTGTCAAACTTGTTGAACTTTCCTTCATAGGATAATACCAGTCCCAGGACTGTGTCATGTGAAACTTCTCTGAATTGCTTCTAGTGCAATTATATCCTTTTATCAAGTAAGTAAAACAATACTGCACGCAGTACTTCAGATGCAATCTCACCAAGGCCCTCTAGAGCTGTAACAAAACTTCACTCATTTTATATTCCATTCCTCTTGCATTAAATGCCAACATTCCATTTGGCTTCCTAATCTCTTGGTGTACCTGCAATTACTCACGTCTGACAGTACCACTAAGTTCTGCATCTCTCTCCATTTACGTAGTATACTGTTTTTCTGTTTTCCTTGCCAAAGTAGAAAAGATCATATTTGTCCCCAGTATACTACACTGGCCAAATATTTGCCCATTCACTTAATGTATCAATGTTGTTTCTCAGACCCTACATCCTCTTGATAATTCACTTTCTGATCAGTTTTGGTGCCATTGTCAAATTTAGCTGCCATTTCTTCAATCCCTTACTCCAAGTCATTGATATGGATTATAAGTAGCTGAGGTCCTTACACTGAACGTTACGTTATTCCACTTGTTACAGCTTGCCAACCCAAGAACGAACTAACACTCTTTGCATCCTGTTAGTTAACAAAATGATTATCCATGCTAACATGTTACCCCTTATCCTATGTGCTCTTGTCTTGTGTAATAACAGTTATTGTGGCTCTTTATCAAATGCCTGTTGGAAATCCAAATACATTTTTATCAATCTTGCTAGTTGCTGCTTCAGAAATGTTAATAAATTTGTTAAACGTGATTTCCCTTTTACAAAACCATGTTGAATCTGCCTGATCACACTATGATTTCCTTAGTATCCTGTTACATTTTGCTTCATAACAGGTTCTAGAACTTCCCTATGAATGATGTTGGGCTAACTGACCTGATGTTTCCTGCTTTCTATCACTATTTCCATTTCCCTCCTTTCTTGCCATTGTCCAGCTGTTGGGACACTTCTAGAATCTAAGAAATTTTGGAAGATTATATATAATGTTTCAAAGACCTCAGCAGCCAATTCTTTTAGGTCACTGGGAAGCAGGCTATCTTATGCTGGGGAATTTCTAGCCATTTTTTCATCATTTTTCCCTAACACATTTTCCCACGTGATGGTGGCTGTTTTAATTTCTGCTCTCCCTTTCGTTTCATAAAAGAAGATTTTTAGAAGTTTTCTAAGTCTTCTACAGTAAAAATGGATAAAAGATATCTGCTTAATGCCTCTATCAGGTCTTCATATTCTATTGGCAAATCTCCGTACTTAACAAACGCTAGCTTAAGTCTTTTCCTATGTAAATATTTGTTAAAAACTCTTACTACCTGTTTTTATATTCCTTGCTTGCTTTGTTGCATACTCTACCTTCTCCCTAATTTTAGTCATTCTTTGTTGGTTATTAAAATTGGCCCAATCTTTTGACATATCCTTAACCTTTGCAGATTTGCACAGTCTTCTTTTTCCAATTTGACACAGTTCTTAGCTTTCTTACTTAGCCACGGATGATACATTTTTCTCAAAGCATCCTTTCTCAATTGATTAAGTCTTTGCCGCAAGTTAATAAATATCTACTCAAGACTCTGCAACTTCATTTCTACTGTCTCATTTTTAACTTAATTTCTCAATTTGCTTTATCCAGATCTGACTCCATAAATTTATGATTTTCTTTATGCAGGTTTAAAACGCTAACAGGTTTCCTGAATCCAACAGAGAACTGTGTCTATCCTCATAACTATACTGTCTGCTATAACAACACATTTCAGTATCCCCCACCCCCAAACCCTATTGAATGCTTCTTGTACCATGGTCCATGCACATATCCATCCAGTGGCCTTCACTCCCATCTATGCAAGCTACAAGAAGATCAAAGCCATTGAATGACTATGATGGCTGAGACTAGTTCACCTTTACCTTCGCGATCATGTTTCCTGCCTCACTCACCATCGTATCTTCCTGTCGCTGACCATAGACCAAATCAGATAACCCTGTGTTAAGGAGAGTGATTGCCTTATGGAACCAAGTTTCCAAGTAACTCTCCCCATATCCATGGTAGCACAGTGTCTGTAGCTTGGTCTCCAGATCAATGACTGAGCTGAAGATCCTTGAGCCACAAGTGATTGCCTCGGATCACACTGATTTCATCAACTCCCCACATGCCACAGCTGCAATATTCATGCACAAACTGTGGACATTTGTTATTGATGCCTTGCTGCCTCAGAAGGTGGTTATGGGCTTATATCGTGAACACCACAGAGTGGTTTTATGCAAATTTATGAGGGAGTTGAAGAAGAATTTAAGAGTCAAACCACATTTGTATTGATCTAGTGTAATATATCGATCAGACTCAAGTACAGCTCTTTCCTTAAAAAGTATCTTTAAGCCAGTTTGGTTTCTATAGACATTTTTGCTGATGCCAGTCTTTTTTTTT
>JAHRHZ010000126.1:3726240-3740936 GCA_024137785.1 Ginglymostoma cirratum | reverse complement strand
GGGGAGGGGAGATTTTGAAGCTTGTGAAATCCACATTGATACCATTGAGCTGCAGGGTCCCCAGGCTGAATATGATTTGCTGTTCCTGCAGCCTTCCGGTGGCATCACTGTGGCATTGCAGGAGGCCCAGGATGGACATGTCGTCTGAGGAATGGGAGGGGGAGTTGAAATGGTTTGCGACTGGGAGGTGCAGTTGTTTGTTGCGAACTGAGCGCAGGTGTTCTGCAAAGCGGTCCCCAAGCCTCCGCTTGGTTTCCCCGATGTAGAGGAAGCCACAACGGGTACAGCGGTTGCAGTATACCACATTGGCAGATGTGCAGGTGAACATCTGCCTGATGTGGAAAGTCTTCTTGGGGCCTGGGATTGGGGTGAGGGAGGAGGTGTGGGGGCAGGTGTAGCACTTCCTGCGGTTGCAGGGAAAATTGCCGGGTGTGGTGGGGCTGGAGGGGAGTGTGGAGCAGACAAGGGAGTTGTGGAGGGAGTGGTCCCTCCGGAAGGCAGATAAGGGTGGGGAGGGAAAAATGTCTTTGGTGGTGGGGTCTGATTGCAGATGGCGGAAGTGTCGGAGGATGATGTGTTGGATCTGGAGGTTGGTGGGGTGGTACGTGAGGATGAGGGGGATTCTTTTTTGGTTATTATTGCGGGGATGGGGCGTGAGGGACTCCATCCCCGCCTCTTTGACTTGTCTGTCTCCTCTCCACCTATCCTCTCCTCTATCCATCCTCTATCCGCCTCCCCCTCTCTCCCTATTTATTTCAGAACCCTCTTCCCCTCCCCCATTTCTGATGAAGGGTCTAGGCCCGAAATGTCAAGCTTTCCTGCTACTATGATGCTGCTTGGCCTGCTGTGTTCATCCAGCCCCATGCCTTGTTATCTCGGATTCTCCAGCATCTGCAGTACCTTTTATCTCAGGACTTCATCTATCTCACTACTATTATGAGACACCCTTAATTCAAAGAAAATCTGTTCCCTAAAAAAGAATGAACTTTTGGGCATTTAAATTAGATGGTTAGAGATTACGAAATAACTCAACATGTGCATAGTTCGACGCTTATAACGGTTTAACTTAAGTTCCTCAGTCTACAAGAAGGATAATGTTCTCTGTGTGAGACTGCTTACAATATTGACAGCCAAAGCAGATAGCACAGTCCTCTGGATCATAAACAGAGAGCAGCTGCTATGTATGAAGAGTCTGCTTGCAGCTCCTTTTGAATAAAGAAGTTGAAATATATAGAAATTGTGAATCTAGATTCTTTAAGTTTATGAATGAAGCCACAATGCTATATGAAAACCATCTAAAAAGGTGCCTACTGTGTTGCAATTGCTTCCAGTGTGGCCCGTCTGGCAAACATTTTCAACAGGTTACTTGCACCAGTGTCACTGCATGCACAAGAAGTAAACTGAACTGATACTATCTAGATGATACATGGTCCAGTTGGTGAATGTAGCTCCGCTTGGCTTAGTTTCTGCATAGGCAAAAACTATCAATGAACGTGTCCATTCGTCATTTAAAATTAACAGTCCTGCTGCAAGATGAGCCAAGTACTAAGTTTAATTAGACAGCCAGGCTCTCAACAAGTGAGGTGAATTTGAAGGATGTCAGCTCTTGCAGAGTATCAGGATCTTCTAGTTGAGTGTTTTTGAAGATGTTTGTGGACACTTCCTAGATTTGACAGGCAGTGTTGCTGCATCCTAAACGGGCCGAGAATTTGGTGACCTGGCCACCTAAAGCCTGACAGGTATTGGTTGCAGTGCCTCTCGAGGCAGATGGAGGACAGGCTGCAGAGAGGGCAGGTTTCATGCCAAGTTCCCCTGACAATGACACAAGGATACTTGGCAGGGCAGCCAACACAATGACAGCAGAATTTAATGCCCTCTTCTGAGGTGAGCTTGGAGATTGGACCACATTTAATCACGGTCGCGAATATAGAATGAAAGCTTTCCATCTTCCCACCTCTGCTCTGATAAAGTACAAAAACCTCACAGATGTCTTTCCAGCCCTGATATCAACTGAAGTCTTTATGTAACCTCATCCTATTGTTATTCAGCCAGCAGTGGACAGAGCAGTCACCACATAGCAAGCCTGAGAAGCAGTTGCTGTCATGTTTGTGTGTAGGCTCCTGAGATAGTGCCTGAATGTGGGATCCAGCATCAGGTAGGGTGGAGGTGAAGGGGGTGGCTGCTGAGAGCCACCTTCCAGTCCCTCCGAGCCTGTCTTACCCTGTGAGGTGCAAGTACAGAGAACTGGTTGTTGTGTAAGTGATGGGGCATGGCACATTGAGCAGTGTGAAAGACCGGGTGGTGTGGTCAGTAGGAGATAGAATGTGGAGATCCATTTGCTGGCCTCAACCAATTAACAATCTCTGTGAGGACCTAGCATTTGTGAATTGATCTTCTGATCCCATGTCCTTATGACAATTGTCCTGAAGGGCCACCTCATCCTGCTGTACCATTTGTTTCTCCCTCCAATCCATCTATAAAGCCTCCGACGTTACATCTATGGTACTGAAGATAAGGCTTTGCCTTGGCATTCCATTTTCCTCATAAAATGTTACATTACTGTAGCAGCCTATCATTCTACGTGGGTTCCTTTAAGGCGGACAGACTGCCTTTGAAGACAGAAATCCACATCAGAAGTGAACAATAGAACACTGCTGAGCGCAGGGGTAGCCAGCAGCATTATGTGAGAAATTACCATTATGTGAGAAAAGAGATGGAGAGTTCTGAAGAAAGGTCACTGGATCTGAAATGTTAACTCTGCTTTCTCTCCATAGATGCTACCAGACTTGCTGAGTTTTTCTTCAGTAATTCCTGCTTTTGTTTCTGATTTCCAGCATCTGCTGTCAGTCAAGTTTTTTTTGGAAAATGTACATACTGCAAGTTTCCATTAAAATCTTAACCCAGAAGTTTTCTGATCTTCAAGTTAAATTTCTAATTATTATTCTAAAATTGACTCAACTATTCATAACTACTGAAATGTGTACATTAATATTAAAGCTTTATATCAATAATCTTTTACAGCCAGTAAATCTTGTTCTATTTCTGAGGTTAAGATTTCACATTGTTGACCAATTGTCAACAGGCTGATGATTTCTCAGTGAATGATCTAAATGGGTAATTTGTGGAAATAACTCTAATGTAAACCAGTCCATTTTTGTATATGGTGGTACATACTCAATTTGCATAGAAATTGCTACTAGCATAGGATTCGTTGATTAGGTGATGGGCAGATATGACCATGGGTGCAATTTGCAACTCAGAATAAGAAGTTCCCCAGCACATGCCTGGATGAAGGAATACAGAGAATGTGTAGATGAAGCTTTAACAGAATTAGATGAGCAGTCTGTGATTTTAGATCATAAAAGCAACCCAAAATTGGTAAGTGTGGAAGAACAATTTTGGGCAGAAAATGAGGATCTAAGGAGAAAGCTAAAATACAAGTTTTCAAGAGTGGTACTCGAGACTATCTCCTGTGCTGTTTGCTAAACCACTCTGAGTGAAAGTAAGACAGCAGAACATGCAATTGGAAATGAAAAAGTGGTTCAAGCTTGTGGGTCCAACAAAATCAGGATGAGAAGATGAGGTGGCTATGCAGAAAATATGATTTTCACCAGAACTAATTAAAACCGCGTGTCATGGCAACAAAAATTGGTAGAGCTCTGTGTTTGTGTTAATACCAATAAATTGAACAGGGCCTCTTTAGAAGGTTAACCCTATGAAAGTGAAATATCATTGGGTTCTGTGATATGATTTTGATGTGAAATTATCCATGATAGAGGTATTTTCAAAATCCAGCTTAATAAAATTTGTTTTCCTTATGATGTGTTTTAAGTTTAACTTAAGAGAAATTGGAAGATGTTTGTTTGAGGATGGATGAAATGCTAAAATTTTAAGAAACACGAACTCAGTTCAGTTTTGCTTAAATCTGTTTGAAATTCAGTGAGGTTATTTTATTATAAATGTGTTATTTTAAAAATATTTTGAATACTAGTAAACAGAAAATGACATTGTTTTGAAATGATTTGACTTAAGGTTAATTTCTCCCTGAAATGCATTTTGAATACCTTTCCAAAAGCTGCTAGGCACCTAGCAAGCAAATTGGTTTTTTTATTAAGATCGCTGCTTGTTATAATTCGGTAGCATTCTTACATTATAGAACTGACTAAAGGAATTAGCGATCATATTAAACTGATTAAACCGTCTATAGATATCATCAAATGTAGTTGATACATTAAACCCTTTTAAATTAGAATTTTTAAGGGTTAGTGGGCGGCAAAACGTACATAAAACTGAGACCGTTTCCCTTTTAGTTGTTTGGATTTATTCTTCTTGATTAAGTTGTCCTTGCTGTCAGTTATGTTCTTTATAAGCCTCCTTGGATCTATTTCATGCTGGAAAAAAGCTCAGATAAATCCAGGAAAGCTTAATGTTTATCCAATGTGAAAATAATTACTCAAAAGTGTTATTCTTAATCCAGCTAATTAGACCAAGGAAAGAAAGATCAGTGTCATTGTGAATTATGCCCTGGCGATTGACTGTTGGTCCTTGTAAGTTTCAGGTGGAGATGTGAACGGATAAAGGTTAGATTAAATATAATCCAAAGTAGCTGCAACCTTAATCTGTTATGATACAAGGATGATCACTTAAAAAGAGCTGGATTGTGGGATTGTTTCTGGTTGGATAAGATGCAACTCGACTGGGACTAGTCTTAAAACATGCTTAGCACCATGTCACAGCAGCTGCAAGCACTTGTGCACGGCTGGAGATTGCAGCAATGAACAGCTTGTTTGCTCTGTGGCCAGGCTTAGTAGCATCTTATTTCACATTTCTCACACAGAACCTACATTTGCACCCTCTAATTTTAGCGTGTGACCTACTGGAGATAGAAAAATGTTGTTGCTCGAGCTATAAATAAAATAAGGAACTGTGCTCCCGGATACTGTTGCAGCACAGAGGAAGCTTCTTCCATACGTACGACACTGAAGAAAACAACACCATCATTTACATTTCTAATAGTTCAATGCAATCTGCTAATCATCAATTAGAAACGTGCTTTCCTTTCAAACGTTCTTGTCTAATGCAGTAAAAGTAAAGTTGCCACAGTGCCAGGTTGCTGCTCTCTCATTAGAGACACACAACTTGGGGTGAGTTTACCATGCCTCGATGAGGGGTAAGATTGAGAAGGCAGGATCTTCAAAGTAACCTCAGTCAATGCAGGAATTGCTGCTTCCATCAGCTGGCATCACAAACCAGACTAACTGACCCTCTATGTATCAGCAATTAGTAATGCTACCCCAAAATCTGAAATATCTTCATAGACTTATAAGTAGTAATAAAATGGAATATTTTTCACTCGAGTATTCCAAGATGCTTTTGTGTGTGTTGCAGGTGGCTGTTCTGCTATGGTCTGTTGTAACATCAACTTCTGAAGTAGATTAATAAGCAAGATGTAATTGTTGCCAGTTAAAACCCATACTTTTGTTGGTAGAATAGACAAAACAGATTGACATTTGTTCTAATGCAAATATTTTCAACACTGAACTTTAAAAACATTTACATTAGAACAAATGTCAAAGTTCAATGTCAAAAATATTTACATTAGAACAAATTAGAAACCATTTTCAGAAATATTCTTACTTCCAGTCAAAGTTATATAGTGCAGAAACAGACCCTTTGGTCTAACGTGTCCCTTCTGACCAGATATCCTAAATTGATCCAGTCCCATTTGCCAGCATTTGGCTCATATTCCTCTAAATCCTTCCTATTCATATACCTATCCAGATGCCTTTTAAATATAGTAATTGTACCAACTTCCTCCACCTCCTCTAGCAGCTTGTTCCATACATGTACCATCCTCTGAGAGAAAAAGTTGCCCCTCAGGTCACTTTGAATCTTTCCCCTCTCACCTTAAACCCATGCCCTTTAGTTTTGGACTCCCCTACCCTGAGGGAAAGAACTTGGCTGTACACCCTATCCATGCCCCTCATGATTTTATTGACCTCTATAAGGTCACCCCCCAGCCTCCAACGCTCCGGAGAAAATAGCCGCAGCCTATTAAGCCTCTTTGTATGGCTCGACCTTTCCAATCCTAGCAACATCCTTGTACGGCTACGACAGACTTTCATTATTTTTAGCTTATTTGTCACAACGTCAGGGTTTCATGAACTGTGATTGGACTGGCAACATTATAAATCATGGCAAAGCATGCTACAGTGAGTTGCCAATACTTTCACCAAAAATATAGTTCATCTTATCTGTAATTTCAATAATGGAGAACTGGTTCATTATTAACTTGTCTGAACTGGTCAGTAGTACCTTGTCTCAATTACTACAAGAATGCAGGTTCCTGTGATGGAAGTCAGGAGAGACGTAATGTAGGACCAGAGAGAGCGCAAGAGAGAGCACGTTACCTATGAAGGACAAAGTTAATGGCGTGGACTAGAAGTGCATTCTGATCTGCTGAAAGGAATTAATGACCTCAAGAACCAAAATATGATCTCTGCAAAGAGAATGGGGCCTGAAAAAGTGTGCTGAAAGATAGTACAATTCAATACAATTTGGAATCATTAATATCCTAAGGTATATGCAGAACATATGGGCAATATGAGGGCATTGTGCACATAAGAAAAACATTGCCAAAATAACTGCAATAACTGCAAAGCCCAGAATATTCTAAAGCAATTTTATTATATCCAAGGGCCAATATGTTGGATGACGCTACATTCAAGTTATGCATGAGAGGCAGAATTTAACGTAAGTATGTAATACTAGTGCATTGGAAACCAACGGTTAAATAATACTTCTCTCTGAGGGGTGTAAATCTTAGTCATGGGCCAAATAAAATGCCCAGAAGCTTTGCTGCATTCTGGGCTACCTTTCAACTAAGTGGTGCTTTCTTTTGCATTGCTTAGGGAAAATAGACCGAGACTGAAATTCCACAAGGCTGTGCCAATCTCCTATTATAACTTCTGACAGACCTCTCAGGAAATAACAGACATGACCATTTCTGCTGCTTTCCAGGTAGGCGACGCTTGGCTCCCTCTGACAGAAAATTGGTAGAAGCTGTGGAAATTTCTGCCCAGGCTTGCTTGACTACGAACAAAAACAGAAGTTGTTGGAAAAGCTCAGCAGGTCTGACAGCATCTGTGAAGAAAAGATCAGAGTTAACGTTTTGGGTTCGGTGACCCTTCCTTAGGACAGATGGTAGCTGGGTCGAGGACCCGAAACGTTAACTCTGATCTTTTCTTCACAGAAACTGCCAGACCTGCTGAGCTTTTCCAACAACTCATGTTTTTGTTCCTGATTTACGCATCTGCAGTTCTTTCGGTTTTTGCTTGACTATGACATTGACGCGCAGTTGAGATTAATATTTAGCAGTTGTTTCCCAGTCACCTAATCTCAAACCCGACCTAGATCAAATTTTAGCAACAACTGGTGGGTAATAATTCACTTGCTATTTGTAATTGTAAATATAGAATCCATTTACAATTTTGCTGCAAATAGCAAAGGGAGAATATTATCCTGTGTACTGTATGCAGCAGAATTGTCAACCTGTATCCATGTTAGACCATATTCACACACAGCATCTAGAGGAAGTCATCATCCAAAGGAGGGAATTTTTAGTTTTATGAGATACAGGTGACAACAAATCGACATATCTTGATGTCAATGGAAATAAATTTCAAGAGGGCTATAAGATGGGCTGTCAGTTCGTGATCAATTCACCCTATGCTATTCCAAAAAGTTAAAATTACCGCCCATCTATCTCATTGAATAAGCGATCATTTTGGTATTGATTTAAATGGAATCATGAGTAGTTTTGTGCTGTGACTATCCCAAAGCAAAATCAAACTGTTCAATCTTTTGTTTTTACATAGACTTGTTAGCAGCTAGAAAAGAAGGACCATTTAAATTACATCTGATAGCAATTAAAATTCAGATGACAAATGAAAGCACTTCCCTGTTCCCTGCCTCGTGTAGCACTATTGTAAATTGGTGAATTAAAAGGACAAGGATATTCTAGAGGCAGCTGAAGTAGGTTTCTTGTCCCTGCTTACTCCTTAAACTTTTATGATATTGCATTTCTTCCAGCACATCTTTTTGTGGTCATGAGTGATATAGGCAGAAGCTGTCGGACTGTCTTCAGAACTTAGTTTTCCATAGATCCAACCCCGAAGCTGGTAACAATGATGGAGACAGTGGTAGGTTTCTGAAAAGTGACAGCAAGATCTCATGACACTTTAAATCATTTTGAGGTCAGTCAATGCAGTTTTTGAGGACAACCTTTGGGAGTTTCTGTCACTCGGTCATTGGTGTCTTGGTTCAGCCTTCACCTGTGTGAGATTTGGATTTGGCTTTTGAAAAGGGGGGACACCAGCATTAGCCAGTTCAGAAATTAATCCATTCCCTGCCATGTCAGGTTTGACCCTCGCACCCCAACACCAAATTAACTTCAGTCAGCAAAGCCAAGTTTCATCACTCATTAATAAGGGTTGAAATGTTTGGTAGAGCATGTGTTAATCTGTGGATCAGAAAATTTCAAAGTATTTGGTAGTATAACCTTAGCAGCCCTGACAGCATCTGTGGAGAGAAATCAGAGTTAACGTTTTGGTTCAAGAGACCCCTCATCAGAACCCAGGAAGGGTTACTCGATCTGAAACTCTGATTTCTCTCCACGGATGCTGCCAGAGCTTTTCCACCAATTTCTGTTTTTGTTTCTGATTTACGGCATTCACAGTTCTCTCAGTTTATATTTGGTAGTATTGTCAGTTCTTGCTGTATTGGAGTTTCTGTAAAGTTAAAATAGGGAGTCAGAGAGATCTCAAGCTGGAGGGACAGCAGTGAGAGGGTTATGGAGCAGCAAAGGATGTGAATCAGAGGGTCAGCAGTCAAGGGTGGGTTACAGAGCTTGCCAATGGAGATTACCAATGGCATAACTAAATTTCAGCAATATATGCCTTCAGTTTGTATAGACCCTGATTTTCTTTTATTATACATTCAGAGTCCAGGCATTCTTTTAATTGCTTTTTGAAAGTAACATGACACCATTGAGAATGTTTATTCAGAAACTGAGGCTGGGGTGCAGACTTGAACCCACCATGAACAGACGACACCTGCCAGCAGACAGTTCAACACCAACATTTTTAACCAGTGACCCAATGGCATAGCTGACTCAAATCAAAGTTCTGAGTGGGTTGCAAAAGTCAGAACATCTTTGGTATTCAGTGGTCCACTGCCACATGTTCTATTTATACTGTGATAGAGCTTCCCAATAATCAAGCTGTGAACCTTTGTTTTTAAATAGCTTTACTAGTTTCCATGGAGCCAAAGCTTTTATATTGGAAATATTTAGAGTTGCTGATGAATATCATTAGATTCCAGGCACCTTCTGGTCCAATTATTTCTGGCTAATCCTGGAACACTTCAAAAACACTAATGTTTTCATAGCTCAGCACAAATAAACAATTTTTCTTTTAATGGGGAAGGAAGGTGTGGGATGAATAATATTTTGTCACAAGTATTTCCCTCTGCCTCTTCTAAAGCGCATTAACAAAAATACAGCTTGAGTTTTGTATTAATATAATGTACTCACATTTTGTACTAAATGCATTGGTCATTTCTTGTCTGAAAATTGGATGAGCCAGTGGCTGAAAAATTTGCCAGCATTTTTAGCCATCCAATTCATGCCCAGGTCTAAGCTGATGCAGTGTTCAAATTGGCCTGGTGTTCAACACCCATCTTCTGTAGGCCAGAGGTTGCTAAATACAGCTGTTAACAGGACACAATTTGTAAATTTCAGCTACAACCAGGTGGAATGTGGCCACGTCTACTGCAGTCCGTGGCTTTCTCTTGAACAGACTAAAAATCAGTTACTCAAGGAAAGGTTTTTTTTTTGTGTCGGTTGTGGGGGGCGGGGGAAGGAAAACACAGACTATCAGCTAAGTATACTCAAAATGGTGGGTACCCTGTGAGGGGACAACACACTGAGGTAAATTTGACTTTGTTATTGCCCATTTGACACGAGTGGTTCAGCCATTCAGTTTATATTTCACCTAATTCTTATTTCCATTGAAGTTAGAATTATGACGACTAATTTCTAAAATAAAGCTCTGCCTCAATTTTGTCAATTTTTTTGTTAAGATAGATAATTGACTTGACTTTGAACAAATAAGATTTTCTTTCCCCTCCTATAACCATAAACAGATGGTAAAATGAACATTGAGATGGGATTAAAGCTTAATATTCACCTATACTTAAAATCGATTAAATCAACAGCAGTCGTTCCTTGTGCAATATTTAAAAATTAATATCAATTTGTAAATTTGGTGTGGGAAAGGAAAGCAATAGAACTTCATTCAGAAGCCCCTCGTCTGACCTTCTATTGTTTTTAAAGCATTCGATCTCCTTGTTCCCAAGAAAATATTTAGATGACCCGTATGATTTCCATCCTTTGACTACAAGGTCATGATTGTTTGAAGAATAACGTAGTAATCATTTTGTCTCACCCTTCTCAATACATTTTGCTAGCTGAAAGTGTGATATGTTAAAAAAAAATCTGGGTTGTGATATTGATGCAGGGTATTTCTCAAGCAGCTCTAACAAAAAAAAAAGAGTTTCGTTAAAAAATAAAAAGGAGGCCATGAGCGCCTGGTTGTGCGAGTAACAGCACTATTCATCCTCAATTCGTCACACAGTTATTCATATCAATGTCGTGTAATTGCTGGTTGTTGCTACAAACATGCACAGTTGGAAGCCAATTGCACATAATGCTTAACTGTTTGCTGTCATTGTTATGGGAAAAGACATTGCATAAGGTTCTTATTGTGGAGATAGGAGGAGAAACAGAATCAATTTCCTTTTTAATATGTTGATAAACAGCTCCAGATATAAAGGGGAGGCAAAAAACCTAGATTTACCTTCTCGTGACCTGCTGCGGAATGCTGGAAAAATTAATTCCAGAATATTTTGCCGACATTCCTTGAAGTTGTGGAGGTGATTTACATAGCAGCTCTTCTGCAGCCGTTGGACTTCTTTCATCTTTATACTGTAAATTGCTTTCATTTTTTTTGCCCTGATCTGTATGCTTGAGGTATTGTTGTGATAAATTATGGAGGTACAGAACTGAAAATGGTGTGTAGATTGTCTAAGAAATTGAGTGCAGTCAGCCTTAAAAGTGGTGGATGATGTGATGAAAAAGCTACCTTACTCTGGTCATGTCACATATGTCCTCAATGAGAAACTGCTTTTAACTTTCTTTGCCCAAAGCAGGGAAAGTGAGTGGATTTATTGAATTAAACGATAACATTTTGTGTGTTTTGTTTTGCCGTGACCATGAAATCATGTCATTATGTTAGTAAAATGTGAGACATATTTCCATTGATAGCCCGCTTTTCTTTTAAACATTAAAGTGAACTACAATTATTATTCATTTAATTAATGTGTGTTTAAATAATAGTAGATTGCTGTTTTGGCTGCTGTTGGGAATTAACTGCTCAAGATGACCAGCTTTTGGAACATTCCTGCAACATTTGTTTATGGTATAATTAAATCTGAAAAACAGTTTCATAATCTAACAGTTATGATAAAAATAAGGACTGGGAAATCTGACATTCTGAAATAGAAGCTGAAGTTGTTGGACATTGCAATATTGTCAGAAAAAAATCTAGTCAACGATTTGAGCATGTTGTTTTATTAAACTTAAGAACTTGCTTTTGTGCTACGAATTTCTATACCTTTTAAAGACTACATATTTATAATTACTAATTTTCAAAATTAGTGATAATCTCTCCATTTGTAAAATCTCAGACAATGATCTGTATAGAGCAGCCAGAAATGATTATTAAATCATAATTATGAAACTCAAAAATATTATTGAATTGCCATTAAATCTTTCAAATGCTCCTGGTTGGAAGATGCAAAAATTGCAACAGATAAACCCAGACCTTGTTAAAATGAATATTTGTAAGAAACACTGTGCCATTCCACATTAGCTTGTAATAAAAAGGTTTGACTAGCATGCAAATGAAGCTTGATTAAATAGTTAGTTATTAAACTGGTTCTTTATTACAAGCCTCATGCATTTGATTATAAAGATATTTTCCTCTTTTGATGAATTATATTCTGTGAAATTAATTGGAACAGTCTGTCCGGTATTTATAAAAACATGACTAAAGTTGTTAAAAAAAAACACAAATGAATCTGTCTGGATACTAGTTGTGGTAACTGCCCATACGTTTGAAGCTACATGTTACTGCAGGTTAACTTATAATTTTTAAAGCATTTTGAAATGCCACTTATCTGGATGTGGCATACCAGATGCAAATGGACACTTACTGTCATGTCTAGAAACTTTATTGCACCTACAGCTTGATTTTTTTTTGAAAAGGAAAATAGATTCTCCAGTTTTTGATGTGTTGATTGGGAAGGAGGAAAGGACAGCTGCAAACAGATCTCCGGGGACCTAGCTCGATAGCTAAATGAAGACCTCTAGTGCTTTCTTGTTAGCCAAGATAGATCTACGTCCAGATGAACCACAATTAGTCAATTGTGAAGGCTCTAGGTGGATGCGATCTGAAGCCACAAATCAGTTTTCTCTGGGACTTAGTTATTGGCAGATTTGGCCCCAGGCACTGTCCTACTGCTGCTGGCCTGACTGTAATTTTTCCCATATCGAAGTGTGTTTTAAGTCTGGAACCAAGAGAGAGTAGTGATCCCTCGGTAACAGTCATGTCATGAGCCTGTCAGATATCTATCAATCAATCAGGAAATGATTTGCCTGATTTTATGTAACTAGGTACATCTCATTAGCAATAGTGCTGACTGCTGATGTAGTCTGTGTGCTGTGTTTGTTGCCTGAGAGAGCTGGACATCAGGGCTATTTAGATGCAAATATTTCAGATGGATTCTTGTGAACTGGTAAGCATTTGACTTTGCTGGATTTAGATGACAAATAAACCCAAACATCCAACTAGAGTCAATTTAATCTTAGTCGTTTACCACAAAAATATACTTCACAAATACCTCATGAAGTATACACACCTCATTAATTTAAAGTGCTTATTTCTTTGTTAAACAATTACATAGTTTCCTTCATTTAACTGCAAAATTATTTTAATCGATAAAGGATGAATTCCTTTTTTAAAGACTAACGTTTCCCATAATATTAAACAACTTTCTCTAATTAATGTGAATTTGATCCATGGCTTTTCTTGTTACTTTATCCCTCCATCATAAGGTAACAATGTTGTTTTCAATTGTTTCTTGTTTATAAGGATCTAACTTTAGTTTCCTTTATTTTAAGTAAGCCATTGGTTTCAATGTTTTGCTTCTAATTCAAAATTATCGCATCAATTAAACTAATCATAGTGATGCCAGACATGAGCAAATAATACAATTATACAATAAAAATTAGATTCTCCTAAATAGAATAGATTTTTTGTAAAGCAATACGTTAAAAATCACCTTGAACACTCACGACACAAAGTTCCCAGGAACTGAACAAACATTAGAAATTATAGATAATAGACATGTATATTTTAAACTTATATTGCACATATTTTGTTCACCTTAAAATTCTCACTTGTTTGATTGTGATGAACATTTAACCTTTTTCGAAATGCCTTTATATCTAAACTAAATTACCTTTCTCAAATACGGTCGGTGATACTGATGTAATTTTGATAAATGAAAATATTTTAAACCACGACAAATGTAGGAGTGTGTTAGGTACAATACACAAATTAAATTTTAAATTAATCCATATCGGTCACTTCAGTATTGGACAAAACTGAATTTCTATTAAAAGTTTTTGCCACAAAAGTGCTGACTTCATGTTTTACATTCTCTTTGACCTCCTCCTAACATGCAGCTGCAACACTTGATCATATTGTCTGCAGTAGTACTGGGAGTTATGGTGCTCGTGTTGTTGTGATCTTGCATGATGAAGTGTTCTATTTATATTAAAATTAAGACAGTCCTGTGGGGGGCATAGCTGAAACAACAAACACTGGGCTGTTGAAACTGCTTAAAGAGAGGGACAATGACAGCAAGATGGCAACATCACCGAGATGGGCCCTGACAATGACCTATCTAATGTGTGCCATCAAAACTCCGTTTCCTATTGTCCTGGCTTATAGGTGTTCATTAAGTGTTGGCATTTTAAGGATAAAAAACTAACCAGGATAAATTAACAAAATTTCTCACTAAGCATTGCATTGCTATTAATGTGTTAGAAACAAACTCCTAAGGAATAAATTATGGTGTAAGAGTGCAGAAGGAGGCCATTCAGCCCATCATGCTGCACTGGATCTCTGGCATTTAGTCAAGATTTAGATCTGCTGCCTTTTCCACACGATCCTACACATTTGTTTCTATTTAGATACGATATTAATGCCCTGTCTCCAACAGACTTCTAGGCAATGCATTCCAAACCCTAAATATTTATTGTGTGAAAAACAAAAATCTCATCTTGCATTTGCTTCTTTTGCAAAACATTTTAAAGCAGTACACTCTGGTTCCCAATCTTCTTAAGAGTGAGAACAGTTCTCCCTATCCTCTGTCCAGACCTCCCGTAATTCTGAAAACTCGGACTCAATTTCGTCTTAGTATCACCTCTCCGTGGAAAATAGCCTCGCCTTCCTGGGACCATACTCGTAAATTTTTTCAGCAGCGTCTTCACATTTTCCTAAAGAGTCATG
>JAHRHZ010000126.1:3650109-3726230 GCA_024137785.1 Ginglymostoma cirratum | reverse complement strand
AGGCCAGGTCATTGAGTATATTTAAGTCAGAGACAGATAAGTTCTTGCTGTCAATGGGGTCAAAGGTTATGGTGAGAAACTGAGAGAAAAGAGTTCAGAAACTTATCAGCCATGGTTGAGTGGTGGAGCAGACTTGATGGGCCAAATGGCCAAATTTCTGCTCCTATATCTTATGGTCTAATATGATCCTGAATATGTCCATTGATCCTGCCTCTTCCGCAATCCCAGGCAGAGGATTCCAAACTCTAACTACTTGTTGCGAGGGGAAAAAATTCTACCTCCCTTCACATTTGATTCTTTTGCTATGCACTTTAAATCTATGCCATCTGGTTCTTGAAGCTTTTACAAGCAGGATCTGTTTCTCCTTATCCACTCTGTCCAGACCCATCGTGATTTGAAAACTTCTATCACCTGTTCCCTCCGCTTTCTTTCTGCAAGGAAGCCAGTCCTAACTTCTCCAATTTAACTTCATAACTGGAGGTTCTTCTTCCTGGAACCACGCTCACAAACCTTTTCTACACTTTCTCCAGTACATTCATATCCTTCCAAAAGAGTAGTGCCCAGAACTTCCAGTTGAAGTCTAACTAGTGTCCAGTTTATATTCAGCATAAACTCTGCGCTCTTGTATTCTATGCCACTGTCTCTTAAGCATATAATACTGCACCCTTGATTAGATGCACTCTCTATCTGTCTTGCCACCTATAATCGCTCACTCTGTTTATAGTTCACAAGCCAATAGTCTATCCTGGATAATATGGCATCACCTACACAATGAGCTTTTATTTTCATCAATAACCTTTGACAGTGCATCCAATAAGTTCCACTTTATTCACAATATGTTACTTATTCAAAGAAGTCCAATAAAATGGTTAAATATGATTTCCTTTCATAAAACCATATTAACTCAGACTGATTGCCTTTGAACTTTTTCTAAGTGCCCTGCAGTAACACCTTTGATAGTTGTTTCTAACATCTGCTATATGATAGTTTTGATCCAACTAGCGTGTAGTTCCCTGCTTTCTGTCTCCTCCTTTTCCAACCTAATGGAACCTTTACTGTATGGAAGGAATTTTAAAAATTATAAATAAGGCATTAAGTGTTTCATTTATACTTTCTTTCAAGTTTGGAGGATTAAACCCATAGCTTATCAAGACAGAAGGACTTGACAGTTTCCCTTCCCTGGTGACTATAAGTTCTTTGAGTTCCTTGCTCCCTTCTATTTGCTGATTTATAACTGTTTCTGGAATGTTATTTGTATCTCCTACAGTGAGGAACCATACAAAACTTCTGTTTAATTCAACTGTTATCTCCTTATTTTCTGTTATAAATTTCCCAGAATCGTTTTCTATAGGATGAACACTCATGACGTTAAAAATTTTTTGAAATATCTAAAGAAACTCTTACTACCTGTTGCTAGATTTCACTCCATCTTTCACACCTACTCTAATGTTTTCATATGTATTAACTTTTGGGTCACTCTTTGCTGTTTTTATATCCTGCCCAATCTTCTGGCCAGCCACCCGTCATTAGATAAATATATGCTTTTCCTTTAAATATACTACAGTTTTTAACTTACGTTGATAACCATGGCTAATGGGTCCTCCTCTTGGATGTTTTTCCTTCTTGAAATGTATCTATTCCTTGTATTCTACAAATGACCCTTAAACCTCTGCAGCTATGTCTCTATTGACCTATCTCCTAATTTTGTTTGCCAGTTACTTAGGATAGCTCTCCTTTCAAGACCTCATAATTGCTAGTCTTGACCTACTCTGCTGTTCATACTGAATGTAAAATGTAACCACATTATGATCACTGCTATCTAGAAGAACCTTTACTAATAGTTTATTAGCTAATCCCATCACATTGCTCAATACCAGGTCTTTTGTAACCTGTTCTTCGGCTGGCTCCAGAAATGTGTGCTCTAAGAACATATTCCGAAAACATTCTGTGATCTCGTCAACTAGGTGATCTTTCGCCCATGTGATTTTTTTCCAGTTTAAATTAGGATTGAATTCCCCATGATTTTCACTACTGTTTTGACAATATCCTATAATTTCTGTTCTACCACATAGTTACTGCTAGGCCCTTGTGCACCACTCCCACAAGTGACTTCTGGCCTTCCTCACTTCAAATCTCTACCCAAGCCAATTCTGCATCCTGGTTTCCTGAATATAAGTCAGCGCTCTCTATTGTGTTCATGCCATCTTTTATTAAAAGAACGACCCTTCCACTTTTTCCAACCTTCCTGTCTTTCCTAAATATGATGTTCCACAATCACAACACAAGATTTGCCCTGCCATCCTGAATGTGATTTTTTATTAACTAAATTATTTTAATCAATTGTTTACTTAGGAATAGAGTTGACTTCGTTCAATGTTTCACTTAGACTAGATAATTAAGTAAAACTTAAAAATGTTAAAGGTCTCGTAAACATAACTACGAAACACACATTACCACACATTACCCTATTATCACCATGTAAATGGTGCGTAAAAGTATGGATAAGGTGCTACACATCAGTTATTCACTATTTACTTTTCATAAACACATTATATGCATGGCATAATCTCTGTTCAGTTCAGTCCAAAAGTGCTCCTAGATCCTGCTTACTGCATAGAACCCACATATAAAAAGCTAAATCAAAAACCAAAAGCTGAGTATTTGTTTCAGAAATAAACAGGAAATGTCCATAGATTCCTCCCAAAAGCAAACTGGGCACTCCACACTGCACTGTTTCCAGTGCCAAAATATTGGCATCCCTTTGAAATGTTTAATCTTTTATTTAAAGCACAACTGGCAACAATAATGTTACTATGCTATAGTGTGGCACTGAACTGGATTTTGTGTAGCCCCTAGGCTCTGGTAATGTGGCAACTGAAGCTCCAGTGGCCTACCCCTATAGGCATTGACTTCTTCCATTTATTGGTTTTGCTCAATATCACGGGCCATTCAGACAGATACATAGATGGGATGCTGGCAAATGGGACTAGATTAATTGTGAAAACTGGGCAGCACAAGCAAGTTAGGTCAAAGGGCCTGTTTCCGTGTTATATTTCTTTACGGCTGTGATCCTATAACTGCAGATGCTGGAAATCAGAAACAAAACCAAAGATTGTTGGAAAAGCTCAGTAGGTCTGGCAGCATCTACATAGAATACATAGCATCCCTACAGTTGGTCCATCAAGTCCACACTGACCCTCTGAAGAGCGACCCTCTGAAGCATATCCCTTCCAGACTCACCCCCTTACCCTATCTCTGTTATCCTTCATTTCCATGGCCAATCCACCTAGCCTGTATGTTCTTGGATACTATGGGCGATTTAGCATGGCCGATCCACCTAACTTGCACATCTTTGGACTGTGGGAGGAAACCGGGGCACCCGGAGGAAACCCACGCAGACACGGGGAGAACGTGCAAACCTCACACAGACAGTCACTTGAGGGTGTAACCGTACCCGGGTCCTTGGCACTGTGAGGCAGCAGTGCTAACCGCTGAGCCACGGCACCTATGACAAGAAATCAGAATCAACACTTCCAGTCCAGTGACCCTTCCTCAGAATAGCTACGTTAGCTGTTACACTTATCTGGAGAACCCAGAATAGCAAAAAGTAACTTAATGATGGAAAAGAGGCGGTAACTTCTTAATATCATGTATATGGCACACTTACCCCATTTTGAACATGCCAAAAACTTCAAACTCTCTTCCATTTTTTTTTCTTAGTTACATTGAACGGGTAAAACAACATAGAGCAGGAAATTCCAGTCAGATAAATGTCCAGATTTAGAACCTCGAAAGACTGATATTCCCAATAGAACTTTTTTTTTATAGAAGTGCCCAAAATACCCAGGGTAGTTTTGTAATGTATTTTCAAAACTCAAATGTGACATATAAAGTTATTTTAGAGACACTAAAGATGGTATTAGTACCATAATCTGCTTTGATATTTTAAGGAATAACAGACCTTTATAGAAATCTGGAAAATGTTAACAATCAATGTGCAAATTAGATATTTTGGAAAATATTAAATTCAGGCTTTGAATAACTGGCCAAAGTGTTTTTCTTTCTTGTTTGTCCTGAATACATGGAGATGTATTTCATTTCACAAATAAAGTTTAGATGATCAAGAACTGTAGAGGGAAAAACAAAAAAATTCTGTGGTCGCCTGTTACTTGTTGTGTAACGGAGGATTGCAATTCTTTGTAGGTTAAACCCTTGTGCGCACGTAAGAATTTACTTTTAACTGAATTGTTGTTACATTTAACATTTTTCTACAGCCAGCTCTACTGAGCAAAGTTACACACATTAAACCTTTCGATAAACTGAGAGGCTGATACATGAATAACCCTGCACCTGTATGCATTTGGAAGTTAACAGAGAACATTGTTAAATGGCTCAATTTAAACTACTATTTGTTTCGTGTACTTTGCCTTTGGTCCCAATATTGAATATTCGTTGCTCATTGTTAATTTTATACAGATTTTCTTTTATAAACTCTGACCCTTTTGCATTGCTGATGAGCCCAGCAAAATAACAGTGCTGCCTTTCGAAACTTTCCTTGCTGTGGAGAAGCCATACGCCATACCTCTCTTTGTAACGTATTCCAGTGTTACAACACATCATTTGTCCCGGTACACTTGATTACGGACAGAATGCTTTGTATTTCAGATGTTCTTTTGGAAAAAATGTAGAGTATTGTGTACAAAAATCAATTACTAAGTAAGATTATTAAGTAGTACCATTTATTCTTTACTCTGAAATCTAGACGTATTGTCAATGGCAAGTGTAATTACTGGTTGTGTAACATATTTCATAAACATTTTCACTGATCAAAGTCATTGAATTGTATGTCACATATCATTTTGCACTTTTATCATATCAGTGGGACTGACAGGTCTCTAATCTCAGTCTCAGTGCTTTCACCCTTCTTGAACTTTGCCACCATGTAGGTCATTTTCTAGTCACTCGGGACCAGCGCTTGGTCCAGTTAAATCCTAGAGAGTCGATAGATGCGATAATAGCTGTAGGCGCATTTCTTCAAAACTCTGGGGAGAAGACAGTGTGAGCCGTAAGATTTGTTTGGATTGGGTTTCAATAGACGGAACATAATATTGGTGACAAACTGTGCACCGTATGCCAAAATGCAGCAAAAGTTTTAACTGGATTTAATACAGAGAAACTTGAAATAATAGTAAACAAAGAAAGCACCTGAAAAGCTTCTGACCATTAAAAGCTTCAAGTGTGCTTTCCTGCTTGTGTCATGAACAAAGGAACAATGATTGACATGAAAAGTCCATCCAGCTTGTCCCGTGTCATCGTGATACTTGATGCAAGACCACGAGCTGAATTTTATCAGAAATCAGTTAATTGTCAATTTTGGCAAGTTTCACTGGAGAGTTTCTCTCATGTTATTCTCCACACAGCTCACCTCATTAGCTATGCACCACACCTCTATGGTGCCCTGCTTGTCTAATCTTCTACTCAGCAACGGTAGAAATCCTTGCCACCGCTGGATCAAAGTGGCTGATTGACCAATACCAAGTCCCTGGACTGATATTGGAAGAAACCCTTGACTCATGTGACAGGAGCCCCTGACTGAAGCCTGCTTCCTGTAGCCTGACTGAGATCTACTCCTCTGAAAGCTTTGAGAGATGGCCATTTGACTTTTGCTTTCTGATGACATCCATGACAGGCTGCTTAGTATTGAGTCTGCTGTAGAAGTCAAAGCAAGACCGAAGGACTGTGAGCTTTTAATGTCCGGCTAAAGGCACAGACATAAAAAGGCAAGGCAAGTATGTTGTGAGCAAAGAAATAGGCTCAAAGTGAGTGATTGCTAAGAGACTAAGCAAGCCAGCCTGAAATATAAAAACCGAAAGAACTGCAGATGTTTGTAAATCAGGAACAAAAACAACTTTGCTGGAAAAGCTCAGCAGGTCTGGTAGCATCTGTGAAGAAAAAAATCAGAGTTAATGTTTCAGGTCCGGTGACCCTTCCTCAAGATATACCCTGGTTGAATCCATTGATGAGTGCCTGTCCCTGTGCATGAAGTGTCCTGGCAGAAGCATTAAAATGAAAGATACTTGTGAGTTCCAAAGTGTACCACTGAAGTGCAGAACTGTATGGTAAATGGTTTGGAGATGTGACACGAGGATGCAAAGAGGCAGCAACTGGAGACAGGTACACCCCGCCTATGGAGAATGCCCTGAGATGCCGTCCAAGATGGAAGTCTGGAGTCTGTAGCTGGAGTTGCCAGGTACCTGCTCTGACTTTCGTATTGGAAACTGTCACAATGTAGTTTCTCCCCAGTGCATGTAAGCAAAGGAAAGTGTAAATCACGGTGAGATTTGGTACTAATGGCATGCAAATAGGCCTCTGACCATTCACTGGCAAGATTCTCGTCACACCATTCAACACTTGGTTGCCGAATTGAACCACTTTTTGTTCAATGTTGAGAATCTCATTTCTGCTAATCTTGCCACGTTTTCCTTTTGCAATCACTATTACCCACAACATTCAGGGTCTGGGAAGATTCTACTCAACTCTACACGTTTCTTCCCATACAAAGTGTGTGATCTCCTGGGTGAAGCAAAAATGAAACAGATAAGATCCCCAAAATGTCACTTCTAGTATTGGAAACCAGAAATAATACAATGCTGGTGTTAAGAAAATGTTAGATTTAATTGAAGACAATCAATCAACGGTGTTGTGAACATTCATATGAAAGCATTGATTTCAGCGCAAAGCAGCACCACATTGACCACATATGTTGTTTTAAATGACTTTTCTGTTCATTTGAAAATATTGTGAATTGAGTAAGATGAATTATCAATAAGCACTTGAAACTTTAGAAAGATGTCAAGACCGAGTTAAGAGTGATGAACAGATTCCTTTCCTTATCCTATTATTATTTTATTCACAGATTGTTGATCTACAGCCTCAGCCACTTTGCACATAAGATGTTGGCACTGGGGTGTTTTCCTGGATCAGTTATAGATGGTTATAATCATTTTTCTGGAGACAGTAGTTTAGATTTTGAACCCTCATTTAGGATCTTGCCACTTGTGGTGATGTTTTACAGAGAATTTAGAGTTTACAAACTTGGAGAGGTGTTTCAGAGAGAGAAAAATAAAAAATAGAACATACAAAGGCTCCAGGCATGTTATCTCTTTGAGTGTCTTTGTCTAATGAATCCGGTAGCTTTATAAGACTCTCAAACCAGGTGAGTTGACCTCCCTGAAATTATTGTGGTCTTTGTGACTCTAGTTGGGCAGATTGTGATCTTTGCAAGTGCAGATTTTTCTCTGCTGCTGCATCCATTGCAAAGTGTTCTGTTCAAACAATCCAATACATAGATGCACACTACTTTTTAAAAATTTCATTGGGAGCAGGCATCACTGTCTAAGCCAACATTTATGCTTACCCTGTCTTGGCCAGAAAAGTAGCAGTATCAACTGTATTACTGTGGTCTGGAGTCACTTATTAGCCAGAACAGGTAAAGACAGTAAAATTCTAACGAACCAGATGGACTTTAAAACAATTGCCAACGATTACTATTAGACCAGCTTTTTTAATTCGGATTTTTTTTTATTGGCTTCTACCATGGTGAGACCTGAACCCAATGCTCCTGAACATTAGCTTGACATTTTGGATTGCTAGGCCACTACACCATCCCCATAGTGCAGGATAATGAGTGGTCAATGATAATTTAAAATAGCACTTCAGATAATGCATCTTTGAACAAAAGAAACATCTCCAGTTTGTAAAATTCTTGACACAAAAAGAATTATGGATCAAAAACTATAGTCCTATTATCTGTAATTTTCTGTTGCTGAAGACTGTGTCAGAAGACTAATACAAACAAGTTTTTTTTAGCTATGAATGGAAAATCTCCCCAATGGACGGTTTACACGTTCTTTGTTTGCTTATGGATGGTGTAGAATAATTTAAAAATTAACATCAGAAAGATTTTTTTATTCACTCACAGAATGTGGGCATCATTGGCCTGTCATTTATTGTCCATCCCTGGTTACCCTTGAGAATATATTGATGAGCTGCTATGTTAAACCTCTGCAGTCAATGTGCTGTAGGTAGATGAGAGGGAATTCCAGGACCCAGTGAGTCTGAAGGAACGACGATGTATTTCCAAGTCAGGATGGTGAGTGGCTTTGAGGGGAACTTGCAGGTGCTGGTGTTCCCATTTGTCTGCAGCCCTTGTCAGTCTAGATGGAAGTGGGTTTGGAAGATGCTGCAATTTTGGTGAATTTCTGCAGCGCATCTTGTAGATGGTATACAACGTTGCTATGAGTATTGGTGGTGGAAGGAGTGGATGTTTGCCGATCAAGCGGGCTGCTTTGTTCTGGATGGTGTCAAGCTTCTTAAGATTATTGGAGCTGCACCCATCCAGGCAAGTGGTATTCTATTGTATTCCTGACTTGTGCCTGTAGATGGTGGGAACGCTTTGGGGAGTCAGGAGGTGAGTTACTCACTACATGATCCCTAGCATCTGGCCTGCTCTTGTGGCCAATGTATTCAAATAACTAGTTATTTATTTAGCAATTTCTTGTTTCTTTTACTTTGTATTTCAACCATTTGCTATAAATATGGTTAGTTAGGGAAGATTTGTAATTCCAAACTTTTGTAATTTGTTAAACAGTGCAGAGTCACAACTATGCAGAAAAGGGATATTTAAGAGCAAAATTAGTTTAGTGGGTGCTTCAAGCCATGAAAACTATTTGCTGGGCTTAAAGCAGCGAACTTGATATGTTGAATGATGAAACATCCTTTTTATATTGCAATTGTTCTCCGTGGATCAACTTCATTCTCTTCAGATCATCTAGTATTTCTAAGCCACACAAGGGCATTTTATCCACATCTAGCAGCTGAGGGCAGAAAGAGATCTTAAGCTTGGCAAGTACTGGTCTGAGTCAGCCCCTGGAAGGAACATTGCATGAACTTTGATCTCTCATTAGATCAAAAAACTTGGTTCTTGGTTCATGTCCAATGCATCCTGGAGGTAATTCTTCCTGAGCCATGAATTTGGCAATACACATAGCAGGGGTGATGGGGAGGAGGGGGGGGGTGCTTTTTTGGGGAGAGGATGGGTAGTCATGATGTGGCAAATGTTGAACATTTGATGGTAAAAAGCTTGCTTTAAGCTTTGGCCTGGTGTATTTTGAACCTTCAACTCTGTACTATTGAAGGAAACTTTTTTTTTCCTGTTAAATTGGACCTCATTTCTGGTGCTTAGTTACCAGTATTTCCTATTTGAATTACCCCAGAGCAAGTCTATCAGCTCATGTATATGGTCTTCAATTCATTGTGTCATTTGTGAAAATTAAGTAAAAATTGGTGATATATAATTTCTTGTCCACTTTTGAGATGTGGAGCTCATTTAAGAAGACCAGAAAAAGCTAAAAGCCCCCTATGGTCAGACAATAATTGGCTTTGAGTAGTAGTAGTTACACAATATGAAATATTCTGCTCCTTGATATGACATGTACAATAGTGAGAAAGGTGGGAAACTGTAGGGAGAATGGAAAAATCAAGTTTCCCCAAATTTCCCCTTGAGCCATGAATCGTGAGATCAGAATCTCACAACTGAGCAGTGACATCCTTAATTCTATGTGTTTGCATCTCAATGAAATCTCCATATACCTTATTTATACTCTACCTCCAATTCTCCTCTCCTTCACTGAGAAAGTATACAGAGCAAATTCCCGACCTATAAATTTGAGTGGGTACCTGGTGCCTAAATGCTTGGTCTATCATCATCAAGAAATGTTTATTCTTCAGAACTATGGCCTTCAATCTCCTCAACTATATCAGCTTTGGCAAAATCCCCAGCCTTACCACATCCCATCCTGCCTGTACCTGAACCTCTTGGAGATTTTAACACTTCCTTTGGAGCTCAGAGAAATCTATGACTTGCAAACTGCTGCCAGATCACATTTCATGATGGAGCACAAGAACAGAGTAGGCCATTCTGCCCATCAAGTATTTGCCATTTAGTACAACCATGGCTGATTGAACATTTCAGTAACTTATCCTTGCACTATCCCCATAATCACTTACGCCATTGGTAATCAGAATTCTGTCAATCTGTCCTTTAAACATTCTCAAAGACTGAGCTCCCCACTTTAGGGTAGATGATTCCAAAGGCATAAAAAATTGTCAGTAAAAATGTTCTCTTTATCTCAGTTCTAAATAGCATCTTCCTTATTTTTAAATTGCACCTCCTGGTTCTAGGTTTCCCAACCAGATGAAACATGGTACCTGCATCAACTATGTTTATCCCTTAAAGTGCTTTGTACCTTTCAATAAGATCACCTGACTCTTCTAAATTCTGGAGAATACAGGTCCGAGTTGCCCAACCTCTCCTCATTGGTCAGTCCTGACATCCTGGGGACAAGTCTGTTGAACCTTTGCTACACACCCTCTATGGTAACAACATCTGTTCTGAGATAAAGAGACCAAAACTGCACACAGTACTCCAGGTGCAGTCTAACCAAGCTCTTATGCAATGGAAGCAAGACTTCAGTACACCTGTACTCGAATCCTCTTGCAATAATGGCTTAGATTCCATTATTCTTTCTGATGGCTTACTGCACATGCTTATTAGTTTTCAGTGACTTATTGATAAGGATACAGAGGTCTCTTGGTAAGTCTACACATTCCAATCTCTTACCATTGAAGAAATACTCAGCATATCAGTTCTTCCTACCAAAGTGGATGATCTCTCACTTTTCCACATTATATTCGATCCGCCATGTTGTTGCCCACGCAGTAAGCCTGTCCAAATCCTCCTAGACCGACCATATATCTTCCTCACAACACACACTCCTGCTTAACTGTGTAGCAGTTGCAAGTTTGGAAATATTACATTTAGTCGCCACACCCAAATCATTGGCATATTTTATGAACAGATGGGGCCAAAGTACTATCCCACCAGTCACAAACTTCAAAAACAAGAATGATCTATTTAATCCCACTCTATTTACTGTCTATTAGCCAATCATTCATCCATGCCAATACCTTCCTTCCTATCCCACTTGCTTTAAATTTACTCAACCCCTGAGAGGACCTTATCAAAAGCCTTCTTAAAGCCCAGGTATACATGTGCATCTCCCCCCTTTTTGTAAGTGTGATGTAAGTAATATCCTCAACTATGTTCATCAAACACAATTTTCTGTTTGTCAATCCATGCTGCCAATGCCCAGTCAGGTCATTACTTTCCAAGTGTTCTTTTGCCCCATCCTTTCTAATAGATTCCAGGATTATTCTTCTTCCAAGGCTCACTGTTCTACAGTCCCCTGTTTACTCTTTCACTCCTTTTTAAAACAGTAGTGTTTTAAAGTGAGACAAGGGTAAAAGTACCCTGACTAACCTTGGCCAGTTTGTGGTAACTCTTTCAATTCATGTGGTAAGAGAAACAAAGTGAACTAGAATCAGGGGAAGGCCCAACACAACTTTATTGAACATTATACCAAGAAAAAAAATTATTTATCAGACTCCATGATTGTATGTTAATTAAAGTATATCAAACTCTTCATAGGACTCTTCATTAAGCAATCTTAAATCTGTAAGTAAAGTCTCAAATCTACACAAGCTATCTAGTTCTGATGTGTGTTTTCAAGGATTTGCTACACCCTACCCACAGGCTCATACCACTGTATTTGAACTGTTTGTCCGAAAAGACTGGTCATACCCATTCAATAAGATTGGGACAGGCCGTTCCTCGGTCCTTGAGGGTTGACTGATGTTTCAGGATCTGCAGTCGTTGACTTGGACATCTCCTCTCATCTAGGGCTGGTACTGGTATTTAGATTGTCACACCCAAGTGGTCTCTCTGGGTCTGGTCAGCCTGGTGATGCTGCCCACGAGGTACAAGGAGTTGGAGATGTTTTGCGGCTTGCTACCAGTCAAAGTCACCCTCTGGAGATGCCACTGAAGAGGGTACAAAATCAGAGTGAGTTGGGGGTCCAGGTTACCCCTTTTTATCCTCTTTGTGCCCGGCTCAAAGATTCTGTGGTCTGTGTTCAATGCAAGCATCAAGTGGGAGCAAAAATATCCAGTGAGTGAATGACTATACATATTTGGAGGTCACAGACCATGGTCTTGAACCTTCAGCTATTAAGTGCTGTCTTTGTTGCACTGTGCCTTTGGCTTCCTACTGGGCTGGTTGCCACCAAGCCTGCGTAACATCCTTCCAACAAGGCAGCTTCCGAATTAATTGTTGTTTTCATCTCCAATGTGGTCATTAGTTCCTGGCCAGGCAGTTCCAGGCAGATCTGGTTTTGACAGGAAGTTGATTGTCCAAGGCTTAGCTGCATGAATATTGTCTGTTCCAGCTCTGCCATTTGTAAATTGCAAAGTCTGGCTAGGTTTAAACTTGGCTTCCACATTTCATCTTTTTATCCATGGGGAAGGAAAAACAACATTTCTGTAACAATCCTGGAGGTGATGGGTTACCTGACCATGATGTGGTAGTATCTCCTGGTTTCCAATCCACAGAAATCATTCCAGAATTTATGAAATTTTTGAAGAGGACACAAATACTTTGACTATCTCTATAGCCAACTCTTTCAGCACTCTGGGGTGTACTCTATCAGACTCTGGGACTTGTTACTGTGCAATCTCATTAATTTTCAGTGCAGCTTTCTTATCAGTTGCTTTCAACTCCTCATTGTCTCTTATCACTTGGATCTCTAGCACAGGAGGATTGCTTGTATGTTCTTCATGTGAACAGATACAAAGTAATCATTTAGCTTCTCTGCTATTACTCTATTCCATACTACACATTCTCCTGACTCTTCCTATAATGGGCCTGCATTCACTTCACCTAAACATTTCCTTTTCTTGCTTACTTGGAGGCTGCCAGCCTCTGCATGCTTCACTTACATTCTTCATGCACACTCACTGACTTATAGGCTTCCAGCATCTGTGTGGATCACATTTTTTTTATGAGTGCATAGATCTTAAGTGCTCAGCTACAGGCTGTCAACCGTTGTGATTCGTATAGTTTTTTTTAGTCCAGAGAGGCAGGCAACTTGTAATGGTGGGGAACACAAAACCATCAGCTAGGGACTGGGCATGTTGCTGTGTGGCACTGTGCGATGCCAGTGTTAGACCTGCAGTAGGTGCCAACAGTTTATGTGGCAAGCACACTGCATGGGCTTCTAACAAATGGCCATTTGTGAAAACCAAAAGGGATCAATCCTTAATACGGTGAAGAACAGAAGAATTTGTGACTAAAATCATATCTGAGTCATGGCGGAACAAGGAGCCACGAGTCTCACTCAATAAAACACTTTACCTGTAAATGGAAATATTCCACCAAAATATCAAAGGACATCCTGCATAATCACAGGCGATTGTTTTTGGACTAGTGATCTGGCATAAAGTTGATTTTTGCATGGCCATTTTCTGGTACATATGTGACTTGCTGTGATTACTACGCTGACTGAGAGAGCCAAAGGCTTGAAATTGGTCACCTAAGTACTGCCTCTAATTCCTTGGAACGATTTGTAAAATGGGTGCCGGAATGATATCAGCTGTGTTGCCCCTTCCATCAACAAAGACAGTTGGAATGACATTGAATGTCAGTAAAAGAAAGTTAGGCCGCTTTGATCTTTTGCCATCTCCATTCAACTTATTATAAAAGAGCAGCTGTACCTTTTTGAGTTGGCCTGTTTCACTCATTGACATTTGTGGTATGAGCGATCAGAGAAATTAAAACAAGGGAGCAGAATAACTCCTCATGATTTCACTTACATATGAAGTGAAGGATTGGACAAAAACACAGGTATACAACTTGGTGTTAGCTGACAGCAATTGAAGACTTTTGCCATTCAACAATTGGCTTTGTCAATTTTCAGTTTGTTAAAGTTGCATGAATAACTCAGTTGATAATTACTGAGTAGCTTGTACTCAATGTTCAACGTATGCAAATGTATTGTGAGATACTGACAGATCAAAATATTCATAAGAGTCACACAGCGCGGAAACGGACCTATCGGTCCAACTCGCCATGCCAAACAAGTTTCCTAAACTGAAGTAGTCCCACTTTCCTGCATTTAGCCCCAATATCCCTCTAAATGTTTCCCATTCAAATACCTATCCAAATCTCTTTTAAATGTTGTAATTGTACCTGCATCTACCACTTTCTCTGGCAGTCCATTCCACATAAAACTACCCTCTAAGTGAAAATGTTGCTCCTCAGGTTCCTTTTAAATATTTCTCCTCTCACCTTAAAAATATGCCCCCTAGTTTTGAACTCACCCACCCTAGAGAAAAGGCCTTTTCTAGTCACCTTATCTATGCCCCTCATGATTGTTTAAAAAAAAACCTCAACAAGGTCACTCCTCAACTTCCTATGCTCCAGTGAAAAAAAAAACCTAGCCTATCCTTATAACTCAAACCTGGCAACATTCCTAGCAACATCCTGGTAAATGTTTTCTGAACCCTCTCCAATTAAATAATATCCTTCCTATACGGGACAACCAGAACTGCACACAATACTCCAGAAGAGGCCTTACCATGTCCTGTACAACCTCAACATGACATCTCAACTCCTACACTCAATTCCTCTGCATTTCAATGCAGAAGTTAGTTCAGTAATAAACTTTTTCAATTTTTTAAAAGAATTATTGAAGCGCTGCACTGAACAATTTTTTATGGAGGATTGACATTAATTTCAATTCTTTTTCTTTATATTTGTACTAAGTTGCCTTGATACACATCTGGAAAAGAGTAAACATTAGTTTAACTTGTTTGTACAAAAAATTTGTGCATTATATCTTCACAAATCGGAATTATTTTTATAACAGGTGTAGAGATAAACTTGCCTATATTAAAATATTTAATGTATGTCTTTTGTTAATTTTAATGTGGATGATTAAAAGTGCAAAGGTCACTGGTATACGACCCGGCACTGGGAACTACCATTCACCTCTTTATGGACACACTGCCTACCATCTTGAAAATCCATATGAGATAAAGCAAATGCTGTATTTCCATTCATGAGTCAAAGTGTCAGTCTAAATATTGTACTGCATACAGTATAGAAAAACCAAAAATTAGAACTACTCCAGTTCCAGAAGACCACAGATTATCACGTTTTCAATAATAATACGCAACAAATACTGGCTTTTCGATCAATACTCACTTCCTGTGAAGCAATTCTAAAAACATGCTGTCATATGGGATTTAACATTGTGCAATACACTGAAAGTCCTAATATATTTCATCCTGGCGTATAACAGATTCATATCTGCAGTTCCTTACATTGTAGTTATCAACCTTGTTTTGTTAAGAGGAGCTAGAAGGTGAAATAAAATGAATAGACAGTGAGATTTCATAGAAAGGGAGACACAGTGGCTCAGTGGTTAGCACTGCTGCCTCACAGCACCAGGAACCTGGGTCTGATTCCACCCTCGGGCGACTGTCTGTGTAGAGTTTGCGCATTCTCCCCATGAATGCATGGGTTTCCTCCGGGTGCTCCAGTTTCCTCCCACAATCCAAAGATGTGCAGGCTAGGTGGATTGGCCATGTTAAGTTGCCCATGGTGTTCAGGGATGAGTAGATTAGGTGGGTTATAGGGGGAATGGATCTGGGTGGGATGCTCTGAGAGTCGGTGTGGACTGGTTGGGCTGAAGGTCCTGTTTCCACACCATAGGGATTCTATGATGAGAATCCATACAGTGTGAAAGTAGGTCATTTGGCCCACTCAAGTCCACACCGGCCCTCCATAATGCATCTATCCAGACTCACCCTGTATTTCCCCAAAGGCTAATCCACCTTACCTGCAAACTATTAGCAACTTAGCCTGGCCAATCCACATAACCTGCACATCTTTAGACAACAGAGGAAACCAGAGCACCTAGTGGAAATCTATGCAGACATGGGGAGAATGTGCAAAGTCCGTTCAGACAGTTGTCTGAGGGTGGAATTGAACCCAGGTCCTTGGTGCTGTGAGGTAGGAGTGCTAACCATGGAGCCACTGAGCTGCTCTTTTTATTGCGGGCTTCTTAGAATTTGGTGATTGAGCAACACATGTAAAGGCCTATAGGAACAGGTTAACTGCCCAAGCATCCCAGTAGGGACAATGCATGGTTTTAAGATGACTGTTTAAAATAAAGAAGACCTGAGCAGTCTTTAAAAAATGTTCACAAATTGGCTTTTGAACAAGAAATTTCACTTCCCAAAGGTATGATCCGGTTACTCTGCAGAAACTGGATACAGATGGTTTCAGTCAAGAGGAGGGTGATTAAATTTTGTATCATGCCAGAGTGTGATAATATTGGTTTAAATTCAGTTAATTTAGGTCAGCACAGTCAAGTGAAAAAAAAATTTTAAAAAATTGTTGATAGGCTTGACTGAATCAGGAATAGTTAGGATTTTCAGATCAATTTGACCTGTGCTGACCCTAGCCCATTGAACTTGATCCCAGATCAAATCACTGAAATTGTGAGGCTACCACCCAGAGTACCAAATAGAAAAATAGCTTTGCCCTATGTTTTCTATCATACATCGGTTTGTACTTCTTTAAAAATAACATTTTAAACTGCTGACTTTAAGATGCCAAAGTCTCAAAATTGAAAGTCCAATTGCATCCCAGAGCAGTGATACCATTACATTTTGCAATGTTTAATATTTTGGTCTGGCTAGGATGTGCTCACTACTAATTATTAATGTCCTGATCCATATATGTTTTATATTACATTGTGCCTCTTATATAAACAACTAGAATTTGTTATATGGGGTAATGTCATTTTTAAAATCAACCACATGTGCTGGTTACAATATCTGCTGATGCTGGTTACTTCATTTCATGCACTGTACATCTTTCTACAGCTAATATATTAGCTCACACAAAGCAACCATTTACATTTAAATCAAATGTCTACAGAGTTGTGAATATCAAGTAGGCTGCTGAATATTGCCAATGAGAGTTGGGAATCCTATCTGCCTGCCATTTCTACAAAGTTAAAATGGGCAAATTAAAGTGGAAGAAAATTGCTTGCATGTGCATTTGATGCAGAACTATGCTCTTCTTTTGGGTTGTTTATCAAATCTTCAAATTGTGTGGGATATCATGTGGAATTGTCACGTACAAGTGAGTCCCATTTTTGCACAGCATGTCTGAATAAGAAAACACTGATGAAAGAAAACTCCTAAAAAAAATTATGAAGAAATGCTGATCATGCAAAATAGATTGAATATCAGCTGAAAGACGAAAGGACTTTTATGATTTGCATCCCACTACATTGTAATCTCAATGTTAATTGACTTACTGTAGCAACATTTCGATGTTTGTTGCCTACATCAAAGCTTGCACACTTTAAGTGAGCTCTGTAGCTGATAATTTTAAAAATAGCTTATTAGCAGGAATCCATTTGTGTCAGATGAATGAATTCAACCATTAGAAATTTTCATTACTGCCATGGTTGTGAGAATTCTTTAGTCTGCCTCTGAAACTTTTTTGCATGGGATTCATTTGATTTCCTTTTTTTGGTCTCACAGTATCATTTTACTTGATGTATTTGCAAAGCACAGAATGGGTCTTGAAAGGAAAGTAACCCCTCCAGGCAAAATATTTTCCTCCGATTGCCTTTGAGATGACTGCTGCAGGGGAAAAGATTTTGGAACTGTTTCAAATTCAGGAGATTTTCTTCAAACAATCTCGGTACATTTAACACTTCAATGGTCAGGCAGTTGATACCAGCAACCACTAATTAATGTCATATAGAGAACCTGCAAAGCATATATTAAACAGATTTTTTTTATTGTAACCTCTTATTTTTATTCCAGTAATGCTTAGCTGCATTCTAAAACCCTGCTACTGTGTGGGTGGGGGAGTCATCCTCACTAGGGAGGATTAACAAGGAAGCTTCCAACTCTCTAATTCCAGTCTGCTTGCTGGAAGCTTACTGCTCTCCATACGATTGTCTTTGTGTCATACTGTTTTTAGTGATATGAATTAACTGTGGTCTGACTGCAATACAGACTGGATTGTTTGTCCATCCAGTCAGTGATTTCGGCCTCGCTGTGCTGTGATAATGGTTTCGGTGGGCAATCAGTTGCAATGCCTTTTCGACTTATCTCCCATAATAGATTGTCCTCCTCAGGCAAAATTGAATAACCTGAGACATGGCCTGAAGGCAGGCGATGAGAATTCAATAAGTCTATGGGGTCAATGTCTTGTCATTTTGCCAAGCAAGTAATTATTCTACACTAACATTCTGTAATAGGAGCAGGAAACTGCTGGTTACACCTTCATCTGGTGCCTAGGGAAGTCACCCTAGCATGAATACTCTCAAACAAGCTCTTTCTCCTCTCCTTCAAATGCCCCCTTGTGTGCCTTTGCACTTTTCTCTGTGTTTTGAAATTGATGCAGAGATTCTTGAAAGAAGCAATGCACTATGAAGCAGTGGGAATTTGCAGCTTTTAATTGCTATTTTTAAATTATGTCTTTCTTGAAGGAGCCAATTCACCTCAACCAAAGCCAGAGGGGGAGAGAAAAGAGATTTTTTTTTTCTCCTGAGGTCAATGTGCAAAGGAGTAATGAATAAGCTCAGATAAGAGCAGAATAAGCACTTTCCATGACTGATTGTCGATTGATTAGAGAAGGGAGGTCTCTAGACAGTCACCCTTCAGTATTCCTTTTGACAACTGAGTGCAGCTCCTGACAAGAAAAAGTGTTTTAATCTGCATCAATTTGGTTTGTTAACTGTGACAAAACTCAAGTTAATACTGATCATGTCCAGTTGTCAATGTTGATTTACATCCCAGATATTAGAAAGTCCAACTCCTCGAATGCACATCATTCATGGGGAGATAATACCAATTATTGAGGACATTTGGAATGGCTTGTACTTGCATGATTTTAGTGCCCTTTCCTTTTGTTAACATTATTTCTTACTAAATAAGTAGCAGACTTTTTTGTTCCTCGATAATTTTTTTCATCCCACTGTGAAGCTGACAGTTGGTTATAGAATTCATCTTCATTTGTATAATATCCTGTTAAGCTTTATAATGTATATCATATCACCCTTGACCCTTGGAGGATTTGTGGGCAATCCTGTAACACTCTTATAGTCCAAGGTAATTACCTTTCCTAATGATTCTGCCAGAACGCATGCAGTATCCCTACTGATTAGGTCCAACAGAATGCTATGGAAGATTCTACAGAATATATATGTGACTTTATTAATCCTATTATTGAAAGGGACAACCATAATCAAAAAATGCAAATAATATCATGTTTGGAATTAATAGATGAGAAAGCCTCCTTTGATTATTTTTGGATAAAATATAAGCGCAAGTGTTTATTCACTTTTTAATTTGCTGTCAATTGAATATGTAACATACAAAAATACAATGTGAACCATTTTTAGGGCAGTTACTGTACCATTATGAGATGATAGTTACCCAGTGCCTGTTAGTTCATTTTGAGCAAGAAATCACTTCCTTCTTTGTCTTGGTAAATGACCTTTCACACAATGGGTACTGTCCATTTGGACTCAGATCTAGAGCCTACTCATAGGTGACCACTCCTGTTGAGCCGAGCAAAGGTCGCTAAGTCAAGGGTAGGTCAGCTAATTTCAATCATGATAGCAGCAGATATGTGTCATGAGGGAACTGAAAAAGGCCAGAAATCCTGTAAGAGTGAAATGGTTCAGGAAGTGCACTCGTAAACCCAACCCCTGTGACTGACCTGTATGTTATAAATATACACTCACTTGTAAATATGAGCACAGGAATTCATAACCAAAAAGCTTGTACACATATGAGTGATAAAAAGAATGGTAATAGGAAATGAAAACTTGTAGACCAGAAATACATAAATACAAGATTTTTAATGAGGCATAAATGGCTCAAAAATGTTGAAGATTGAGCATTTTATACACAGGGATATAAAGTGTTCAGAACACTGATAAGAGGGGGAAAGAAAGGCAAGATGGCAATAATGATTAAGGAAGACATTGTCATATTGGAAAACCCTCTGCAGTTATATGTATAGGCTACCTTCTGGTTTTGATTCTGGAGGGTCTGCTGCAGATACCAGGCAGCTCTCCTGTTTTTGATATCCTTGACCAAGATCTCCAAAGCAACATTAGAGATGTCCTTGATGCACTGTCTTGCCTTGGTCAGTCATTGTTAAATATGGCACAGTGTTATTCCTAATGATCACAGAACCTCCAACAAGTAGCAGTTAGGCTGTGCAGGTTAATATTAAACATTGTTATAAAGAAAAGAAAATTCCTCACCACCATCTTTTTACTGATATGTACAGAGTACAACTGCATGGTTAGTATTGGCTGCATGCAGCATCCATTGTGCTGTGCCAATGCACAAAGTTGGCAGGCTTTCCGTAATATACTGTGTGTATGTAGGGAAATCACTTCTTGATCTCTGTTCCTGTTTGTTGATGCCATTATAGTTTTTAGTCGAGTAACAGTTGGTCTTGCATGTGGTCCCAATGGAGACAGCCATTACATGTCATTTTCCTGGTAGTTGTAAGTTTACCTAATTAGTTAATGTTAATTGTATCTATTGATATCATTCAATGGACTTGAATATTGTTGTGTGGCACAATTTCTTGCTCTTGTTAAGACTCTATAGTCATCTATCATGTACCACTGATAATTAAGCAGGCCTTTAGCTTCAGTACAGAAAGGAAGATTGTTAACACTGACCTATCCAAACCATAAGAAGTTGGTATCCAGAAAATATGACACGGTTTTAAGTAGGTAGAAAGAATCCATTTGAACCTGAAGAAAAGATATTTTTGAGGCAAATGATTTAACCATGATAAGAAAACACAGTCAGTCAGCAGCAATCACGGGAGCAGAAAAGGTGCAAAAGAAAACACTCCAGAAAAAGACCTTCACTGCAGAGCTTGTAGAATGTACAGGAGTTAAGAGTCAAAGCTAGCCACAGTGAGAAGAGGCAGTGGCATTAGAGAAGGCTCCATAGGGAGCAGTTGAAAACTCCAGAAATAAAGGAAGAAATCCCAAGGGGTAAAGGGGAAAACTTTAAAAAAAATTGCAAGGATGAGGCAGGGAAGGAAAGGGAATGAAGAGAGAGTTCCGGCATCTCACAAAGAGCCTTGCCACCATGACAAGTAGGCTCCATGAGGCACAACTGCGCAAGGAGATAGTAAGGGCAAGAAACATAATTTATACCTGGACTAGAGTATGGGAACATTGCACACTTTAAGCTGATATAAAGTAAGATTTCAAAGACTTGAAGTCGATATAAGAAGAATAAGGATGCTTGAACAATTTAAAAACTTTTAGGAGATAAGAACGCTTCGGATTTAAACAGTGATTTCAGCAGGAAGGATTATTAAGGCTGCATTCAGAAAACGTTGTTTCAAAGTCATGCACAGGAATGTGCTTTGTGTTTGTTTTTTGAAAAGTGGTAAAACACCATTTTACCTGACTCCAAAAGGCAGAGATCCTTCATAAGGATTGTGGCATTAAAAGAAGGGGAAACCTTTGCAAGTAACACAATGTGAGACCAGAAAGAAGTAGCACAACAATGTATTGCTGGTTAACTGAACTTAAATCTTTAGGAGAAGAATATCATACAATATTGGTGCAGCACAATGTTTAGAAGTCTGAATACAGATTTTAAAGGTGAATCCACTTTAAGACAATAGAGGTTGTTGAGGTTGGTTGGCTCGCCGAGCTGGTTTCTTGTTTTGAAGACGTTTCGTTACCATGCTTGGTAACATCTCAGCACAGCCTCCGATGAAGCATCAGTGTGTTTTCCCACCTGGTTTTTAAACTCTGGGGTCAGCTGAGATGGATTGCCTCACTTCCGGTTTTCCTTTGTAGTGGAATGTATATGGGGTCGAGTTTAATGTGTTTATTAATAGCATGCTTCGTGGAGTGCCATGCTTGTAGGAATACTCATGCCTGTCTCTGCCTAGCCTGTCCCAGGATCTTGGTGTTGTCCCAGTCAAAGTAGTGGTTCTCCTTGTCCATGTGGATTGAGATGAGTGAGTACTGGTCGTGTCTTTATGTCGCCAGTTGGTGTTCATGTACTCTTGTTGTTAGTTTCCTCCCTGTTTATCCGATGTAAACTTTATGAACAAGCTTTATGAACCACACTGAAATAAATGGAAGGAAAATGATATCTTTCAGAAAGATTTAAAGTTAGAGATTGGGTGCCTTTTAATTAGCCTTGCAGGAGGTCTTGACCAAGAGGCTAGCACTGGAGGAGCCTGAGTCATCTTGAGTACCTTGCTCCCCTCTGATCGTCTATAAGACGTGGAAGCAGATCATTTGGACCATTGATTCTGCTCTGCCATTCAATGAGTTCATGGCTAATTTGGTAATCCTCAGATCCAACTTTGCTGAATCTTTTTCCCCATCCTTCATTCACTTACTGATTAAAAATCGAACTCTGCCTTGAATACACTCAATGACCTCAACAGCGCTCTGAGATAAAGAATTCTACAGATTCACTACCCTCTGAGAGAAGACATTCCTCCCCATCTCTGTACTAACTGAGAGACCTCTTTCTCTGAGATGATGCCCTCTAGCTCTAGACTCTTCCATAATGGGAAACAACCTTTCTGCATTTGTCTTATTAAGCTCCTAAGAATTTTTTTTATATTTTAATAAATTCACCTCTCATTCTTCTAAACTCCAATGAACACATGTTCAACCTACTCAACCTTTTATCATAAGACCCTCATCCCTGGGATCAATCTAGTGAACCTTCTCTGGACTGCCGTTAATTCCAGTACATCTTTCCTTATTTGAGGGGACTAAAACTGTTCACAATATTCCAACTGTGGTCTAGTTGGAGTCTTGCATAGTTTTAGCAAGACATCCCTATTTTTGTTCTCCATTACCTTTGAAACTAAACCCGTCCCAATTACCTGCCAAATATGTATGCTTGGTTTTTCTGTGTTTTATGCATGAGGATGCCTAAATCTCTGAGTGCTACAGCTTTCTGTAGTCTTTCACAATTTAAATGACATTCAGCTCTTCTATTCTTCCTGCCAAAGTGTATAACCTGACATTTTCCCACGTTATAGGCCATCTGCCAAGCTTTTCCACACTTGAGTATCCTGTCTTCATCAGTCTGTAGACTCTTTGTCATCTTCATCACTTACCTTCGTATCTATTTTTGTGTCATCCTTTAATTTGACAATAAAACATTCATGTTTCTCATCGAGTATATAATTATTTGTACATAGTAAATAATTGTGGCTTCAGCATTTATCCCTGTGGCACTCCATTAGTTGCAGGTTGCCATCTGGAAAATGCCCACTTATCCAAACCCTCTCTCTTCTGCCTCAATGCATGCTAATATACTACCTCCAATGCTAGGGGTCCTTTTCTTATTAAGTAGCCTTATGTGTGGTATTTAATCAAGCATCTTCTAAACATCGAAATAGATTGCATCCCTGATCTATCTTTATCTGTTCTACTTGTTAACTCCTCAAATAATTCTATTAGAATTTAACAGCTATGATTTAACCCTTCATGAAGCCATGTTGACTCTGCTTGATCATGTTATGCATTTCTAAATGCTCTGCTATTACATTCTTTATTATAGGCTCTCACATCTTCCCAGTAACAGACGTTAAACTAATTGGCCTATTGTTACTTGTTTCTTGTCTCCTTCACTTTTTAAATAAAGGTGTTACATTGACACTGTTCCAATCCTCTGGGATTTCTCTACAATCTAGGGATTCCTGGAAAATTACTATCACTCCAGCCATTATCTCTATAGCTACTTCCTTTAATATCCTAAGATACATCCCTTCAGGTCCAGGGGTCTTATTAGTCTTTAGTCTGATTAGTTTCCCGAGCACTTTTTCTCTAGTGATAGTTATTGTGTTTATTTCTACTCTTCTTTTTGCCCCTTTGATTTATCTTGTCATTTTGGAATACTATGAATGTCATCTTATGCGAATTTTGACGCAGAGTATTTATTCAACTCCTCTAATATTTCCTGGTTCTCCATTATTATTTGCCCAGTTTTATTCTCTTAGGGGCCTAATATTCACTTTGGCTTCTCTCTTCCTTTTAATGTATTTCAAGAAGCTCTTGCTGCCTGCCTTGATACTACTTGCAAGTTAATCCTCAAAGTTTATTTTCTCCCTCCTTTATCAGGTGCTGGCGAGATCATGTCTGGAGTACTCCGAGCAGTTCTGGGCCCATTATTTAAAGAAAACTCTTTCATTGGAGGCAGTTCAGAGACAGTTCGCTAGGATGATCCCTGGCATGGAAGGATTGTCTTACAATCGAAGATTAAACAGATCGGTACTCTACTCATTAAAGTTTAGAAGAATAAAAGGTGATAGAATCATAGAATCCCTACAGTGTGGAAGCAGGCCATTCAGCTCATCAAGTCCACATAGATCTTCTTAAGAGTACTCCACCCAGACCCACCCACCTGCCCTATCCCTGTAACCCTGCATTTCCCATGACTAATCCACCTAGCCTGCACATCCCTGGACACCAACGACAATTTAGGATTGAAACATATTAGATTCTTAAGGGCTTGACAGGGTAAATGCTCAGGTGATGTTGGCCCTCATGGGAGAGTCTAAGACCAGAGAATATAGTCTCAGAGTAAAGATGTGCTAATTTAAGACTGAAGTGAAAAGGCATTTCTTCCCTGAAAGTTGTGATTCTTTGGAACTCCTTGCTACAGAGAGTTGATGGGAAAGAATCCTTGTGTATATTTAAAGCTGAAATAGATAGATTCTTGATCTAAAGTTTTTGAGAATATTTGTAGCTCGGGGTGAGATTGTAGACTTGCTTGCTGAGCCAGTGTGCTTGGGTGCAAACATTTCATCACCCTGCTAGGTAACATCATCAGACCGCTTCTGGTGAAGCTTTGGTGTTCTGTCCCATTTGTTATTTATATGCATTCTACCATTATGTCTAGGAAGGGTTATTGTTCTCATCTTCTTTTGTTAATTTTATTTCTCACTGTAAGAACAACGGGGAATTCCAGACTAGCGTATACAGAAAGACCACATATGTGGACCAGATACTTAATTACTCCAGCAACCACCCAATACCCATAAATGGAGCTGCATCAGGACATTATTAAAATGGGCCACAACATGCTGCAGCAACCCGGAATTGCGCAAAGCAGTACAGGAGCACTTTTATAGCGTTTTTAAAAGGAATGGATACCCAAAAAAAGCAATCCACCATTACGTCTGTGACAGACCACAACAAGAAGACACAACGTGGCCAGACACACTATTCACCCTATCATATGTCAGAGACATAGCAGAGACGATCACAAGACTACTCAGACCCCTGGGTATCAAGGTAGGTCACAAATCAACAACCACCCTGTGACAGCTACTGATGAATGTAAAGGATCCCATAGCCACGACCAATAAACCTAACATAATATACAAAATACCATGCAAGGACTGTGAGAAACATTACATAGGTCAAACTGGAAGAAAACTGACAATAAGGATACATGAACACCAACTAGCCACCAAGAGACATGACCAATTCTCACTTGTGTCAATACACACGGACAAAGAAGGACACGAATTCGACTGGGACAACACATCCATAATAGCACAAGCCAAACCGAGGCATGCCAGGGAATTCCTAGAGGCCTGGTATTCCAACCGGAATTCCATCAATAAACACATTGAACTGGAGCTGATATACAAACCACTGAAAAACAGAACCGGAAGTAATACCAACCACCCCAGCAAACTGAGGCATATAAATAACAAGTGGGACAGAACACCATCGCTTCACTGGAGACGCACTGATGATGTCACCTCGCAGGGTGACGAAACGGCTGCAATCAAATACACTGGCTCGGCGAGGAAGTGTAAAACCTCAGATTCTTGATCAGTAGGGAATATTTGGGGAAGGGGCAAGAAAATGAACATGAGGAATGTTGGATCAGCTGCGATCCTATTGAATGGTGAAGCAAGCTTGAGAGGCCGAAAATCCAGCTCCTGCTCCTATTTCTTATGGTTTATGGCCTTAAGTAATTTTTCCTCATCTCTTTTAAATCTGTTACCCAATATCCTCAAACTATGACCTCTTGTTCTAGATTGCACCACATGAGGAAACATCCTTCCCATGTCTACTTCGTATGTCCCCTTTGGCATCTTATTATATGCCCCCACAACACTATCTTGATTGAATTCCATCCCTTGCTTTTTTGTCTGTTTTTGTTTTTGTCACCCTGCCCTTGCTGGTCAGTGTTTGTAATTTGTTATTTGGTAGTTAGTAAAGTGGGCGAATTGATCAGTTAATTTCTGACCACAGGGGATGAGGTATATTATCTCTCCCACCAGCTCTGATTTGGTTTAGTTCCCTCCTTTTTTCTTCACCATTAGGCATTTTTTTATTACCATGCCCTTGTTGGGCAGTGGTTGTAGTTTGATAATTGTTAATTGAGTGATTCAGCGAGTTCCTGACGGATGTTTAAAATAAAAAAAACCTGAGTCCTTACTGTGGACAGGCGAAGCATTATGTCTGACATCAGCTCTATTTTGATTTAGTCCCCTTTGTTCCCTGTGCTTTTCTGATTCTTAATATTCTCACGCTGCCCGTGGTGGAGAGTGTTTCTTGTTTATTGGTTGATAAGGGGATATTCAATAGTAAGTTATTAACATAAAAATAAACTGAGTTCTTTCTGCTGGCCTCTCCTTCTTGGTGATGTTTGTTCCGAGGGGATCTCGAAAGGAGGCATGCAATGTCCACTTTGAAGCTTTTATAGAGAGGGCTTGAGTGATTTTCTCTCCCACTAACATCATTTTGATTCAGTCTCTGCCCTGATTCCTCCCCTTTTTGATTATTGTTATTGTTACACAGCTCCTGATGGGCAATGTTTATGATTTGATTGATTGGGTGTTTTGTTCATTTGGTGATTCATAGAATTGTACGGCCTTCCGATCAACCAGTCCACGCCAACCAAGTTCCCAAACTAAACTAGTTCCACTTGTGTGCACCTGGCCCATATCTCTCCAAACCTTTCCTACTTATGAACTTATCCAAATGTTTTTTAAATGTTGTAACTTAGCCTGCATGCACTGCTTCCTCTGGCAGTCCGTTCCACATGTGCCTACTGCACATGGACTGCAGCAGTTCATGAAGGCAGCTCACCATCACCATCTCAAGGGTGACTAGGCTCTGCCAACAGTTGCTGCCCCGCCAGCAACATCTATGCCGCACAAGTGATTAAAAAACAAATCTGTGCTCAGTCGTCCTTGGAGAGGGAGCAAGTGATGTCCACCAGCAACCTTGAAGCTTTTAGCAAGAGATGGGCAATGTGGGGTCTGGAGTCCATCATCTAGGGAAGTGATTGCTGGGTTCCTTGCTGAGAGATTTGTATCATTGATAGCCACGTGTCAAGTACTTGAAGACTGGAGATTGGCTAATGCAATGCCATTATTTAAGGAAGGTGGTAAGGAAAAGGTGGGGAACTACAGACCGGTGAGCCTGAAGTCAGTGGTTGGCAAGTTGTTAGAGGGAATCCTGAGGGACAGGATTTACATGTATTTGCAAAGGCAAGGATTGATCAGGAATAGTCGACACGGCTTTGTGTGTGGGAAATCATGTCTCACTAACTTGATTGAGTTTTATTGAAGAAGTGACAAAGAGGACTGATGAAGGCTGAGGGATGAATATGGCCTATATGAACTTCAGTAAGGCATTTAATAAGGTTCCAAATGGTAGTCTGGTTAACAAGGTTAAATCACAGGGAATACAGGTAGAACTAACCATTTGGATACAAAATTGGCTCAAAGGTAGGAGACGGAGGTTGGTGGTGGAGGATTGCTTTTCGGACTGTAGGCCTGTGACCAGCATTGTGCTATAAGGATTGGTGCTGGGTTAACTGCTTTTTGTCATTTATATAAATGATTTGAATGTGAATACAGGAGGTACAGTTAATAAATTTGCAGATGACAACAAAATTGGAGGTGCAGCGGATAGTGAAGAAGGTTAACTCAGAGTACAATGGGACCTTGATCAGATGGGCCGAAGAAGGCAGATGGAGCTTCAACTAGACAAATGTGAGGTGCTACATTTTGTTTAAGTTTTACATTGTTAATAGTAAGGTCCTGGGGAGTGTTGCCGAACAAAGAGGTCTTGGAGTGCAGGTTCATAGTTCCTTCAAAGTAGAGTCGCAAGTGGACAGGGTAGTGAGGATGGCACTTGGTACGCTTGCCTTTATTGATCAGTGCATTGAGTATAGGAGTTGGGATGTCATGTTGCTGCTGTACAGGACATTGGTTAGGCCACTTTTGGAATACTGCATTCAATTTGATCTCCCAACTATGGGAAAGATGTTGTGAAATTAGTAACTCCTTTCTAAATCTTTGAAGGGAAGATGCCAGGGTTGGAAGGTTTGACCTATAGTAACTGAATAAGCTGGAGTGCCTGAACACTGATGGTAACCTTTATTGAGGTTTATAAAATCATGGAGGGCACGGATAGGATGAATAGTCAAGGTGTTTTTCTCAGAGTCGGGGAGACCAAAACTAGAGGGCATAGGTTTAAGGTGAGAGGGGAAAGATTTAAAAGGGACCTAAGGGGTAACTTTTTCATGCAGAGGGTGATGCGTATATGGAATGAGCTGCCAGAGGAAGTGGTAGATGCTGGCAGAATTATATCATTTAAAAGGCATCTGGATGGATGTATGGATAGGAAGCGTTTAGAAGGATATGGGCCAAATGCTGCCAAATGGGACTAGATTAATTTTGGATATCTGATCAGCATGGACGAGTTGCACTGAAAGGTCCGTTTCTGTGCTGTACATCTCTATGACTCTATCTCTTCCAGTAAGACCAGTTTGATTTAGTCCCTCCCTTGCTGCCTCTCCTTTGTAACTTTGGTTTTAGCTGCCCTGTCCCGAGAGGGTAGTATTTGCGGTAATTTGTTAATTGGGTGATTGGTTTAATGTATGGGTTTAGCTTTAATAAAAAGAGGTGAGTTCCCGCTAAGTTCATGCCCAGGTGTCCCTGAAGAGGGTCCACATGGCATCACCAGTGGCCTTGAAGCATTCAAAGAGAGCTGGGCACTGGGGTGGAATCCATTATCTCCCCCTCCATCTTTCCTACCCTTCCTTCACTGCCCTCTGGTGGGCAGTGCTTGTAGCCTATTTCTTTAATTGGTAGAGTGGCTGATTGGCGCTGGGTATGCTTTACAAAAAAAAGCTAAGTGAATTGGGCAATATTTGTAATTTGCTCCTTAGGTGTTTAGTTTAATTGGTTCAGTGGGTCTATTTAGAAAGAAACAAAAAAAACGCTCAGTTTTCCTTGGGATCCAAAGTCCATATTTCCTCCACCAGTGGCATTTCAATCTGAAATTATCCATTTTTTCTTTAAAATTTGGATTTATGTACAAAATTCTTAGCAGGCTGTAAGTTTTAATTTGGTTACTTTGCTGTAACTAAAAGAGTAAGAACTGAGTTCTGGGTGTGGGTTTCTGACAGGAAATGTATCCAAGAAGATCAAAGCTAATGCTTGTACTGTATTGTACTGTGGATTGACAATAAAACCTTTGTTAATCTCTGAAAGTATTTTTGTGCCTATTTTGCCATATGGATATCGGTGTATAAAAGAACAATTAGTCAAGGCTATGGTCTGATCTCAGTCCCAGAGCTTGGACACAATCAGACGACTCTTTGAGACAACAAGGTGCAGAGCTGAATGAACACAGCAGGCCAAGCAGCATCATAGGAGCGGAAAAGCTGACTTTTCGTGCCTAGGAAGGGTCTAGGCCCGAAACGTCAGCTTTCCTGCTCCTATGATGCTGCCTGGCCTGCTGTGTTCATCCAGCTCTGCACCTTGTTATCTCAGATTCTTCAGCATCTGCATTTCCTACTATCTCTGACTCTTTGAGACATCCAGGTTCAGCGAGTCTGTTTCTGATAGTAGGTCATGTTCAATTCTTTAGGTCCAGTGCATCCAGGTATTCTTGGTAAGTCAGTCATGGAGAGGAACAGAAATCAGTTATGGGTGCCTTCCTCCGTAGGGCAGGGAGTGGACCACGGTCAGCCTAGAGGGACTGTTTACTGAAAATCTGGGAAAAGGTTATCAGGGGCAACTATTGTGATGTGGATCCTGAGGAAATTAATTGTGCAAATTGGAGGCAAATACACTCAGTTGTGGGGGGGATAATAATTGTGAAGTGGAGGCAACTCAACATTTAAGTGTGGGAGATGGTAGAGCATGGGAGGGACTGTGGGAGAGATATTGTCGATGTTCACGATTACTCTGCAATGGTGCACATGATGTTTAGCATGACTGATCTATTTTTACACATCTGTTAACATGGCCATTGCTGGCAGGCCAACATTTGTTGTCCATCTCTAGTTTCCCTTGAGAAGGTGGTAGTGAGCTGCCTTCTTGAACTGCTGCAGTCTATGTACTGTCAGTAAACCCAAAATGCCCTTAGGGAGGGAATTCCAGGATTTTGATTCAGCAACAGTGAAGGAATGACAATATATTTCCAAGTCAGCATGATGAGTGGTTTGGAGGGGAACTTGCAGGGGGTGGTGTTCCCATGTATCTACTGCTTTTATCCTTTCTAGATTGAAGTGGATAAGGGTTTGGAAGATTCTGACTAAGGATCTTTGGTGAATTTCTGCAGTGCATCTTGTAGATGGTACACCTTGCTGCTACTGAACACGCACGGTGCGGGAAGTGGGTTTTTGTGGATGTGGTGTCAAACAATCGGCGTGCTTTTCCAAGCTTCTTGAGTGTTGTTGGAGCTGCATCCATCCAGGCAAGTTTGGTGTATTCTATCACGTGTCTGACTTGTACACTGTAGATGGCAGACAGGCTTTGGGGAGTCAGGACGTGAGTTACTCACCACAGTATTCCAGCCTCCGCGCTGCCTTTGTGGCCACTGTGCATATGCGGCAAGTCTAGTTGAGTTTCTCATCAATGGTAATCACTGGATGTTGATAGTGTAGTGGGGGATTCAGTGGTGGTAACACCATTGAATGTCAAGAGGCTCAGGGAGTATAGTGAAGAGATGAGCATATAAATAAATGGTGTGAATGTCGAAGGAGAAAAGTCAATGGGGTGGTCAGGCACAACAGATTTGCGAGTGGTCATCTAGACTGGGAGCTTGAGTTTGCAATACACTCCCTGAAGTACCACCTGTGGTGTCTTTTATCCTCATACAAATCACAAGTGCACAATCCAAATGAAAATGATTGCAACCACACTTGGAGTGGATGGAATAAGTGTTCTTTGGTCTGAGGGATGGTCTCTGTTTTTGTGCAATTTGAAGCTTTTCACAAAACACGAAACACACAGTACATGAGAAAGACATCTGTGGACCTCAGACATTGATCTATCATGTTGGCTAAGAATGTCAGCCCAAGTACTCGTGACAACATCATTCAATGTTATCTATCAATCCTACAATTGACTGTGAGGCAGGAGGAATATATTGCCGCCTGTAAAGATTCACCCTACAAAGATTCTAATGATGGCAAAACAATTGCCAATTGTCAAAAAAAAACTCACCTGGTTCAATAATGTCCTTTCTGGAGAAGGAAATCTGCCATCCTTACTGGATCTGGCCTACATGTGACTCCAGACTCTCAAGGATATGGCTGTGTCTTAACTGCCCTCCCTAGAGCAATTACAGATGGGCAATAAATGCTGGCCTAGCAGGTGACACTCACTTCCCATTAATAAATGGAAACATCATTTTCCCATATGCAATGCTGTCTTGTGTAGCAAAATGCTTGAGCTACGGCTGTCAGATTTGGGACAATGATTTACATCATCCTTTTAGAGGCCTTCTTGTCAGGACCTCCATGTCTCAGTGTTTGGAGGATGCAATTAAAATTATGTTTGTGTGTGCTGCAACTGCTGAATAATCATTTTACTGAGGAGTTGTGTCGTTCCTTTGATATTACCTATATAGGCTCTTTGAAACTGTTCCCATTGGATCCAGGCATAGAAGCTATAATTGCCCTTGTGTCCATTGTGCTAATAGCAGCCACACAAATGGACAAGGAAGGCATATGTTTTGAAGCCCAGAACCTGCATCAACCTCCACTGGATGTGGAGCCAATCCCTGCTGCAGAGTTTCCAGCCAAAGGTGCCCTCAATATGTGATGAAGACTATAGGAGAGCCACAGTCACTCATTTTCCGTGGGATGTTGCGCAGAATAGTGTGGGGAGTGGCTCTATACTCTGTCCGGAGGTAGAGGTCAGAATACTACATCATGTTATTCTGCAGTGAAACACCTTCTACGATTGGGGCCAATGATGGCCATAATTTGGCCCCTCCACATCAGGTTTCCATGCAGGTCATTTCTGGTTTCAGACTAGTATCATCCAGACATAGGATGCTGCTTGATCCTCAGAGTTTCGTCACTGGATGACTGGAGGAGACACATGGGCTATGAGATGGATAATAGTTATCTGTGAGAACTCTAGTGCTGTGCCCAGCAAGAAGATGGAAATGTTCCTCAGATGGAACAGCACCTTTAGCATCCTACAGCACAGCAGCATCTTCCAAAGCAACTTGGGCAGGGGCTTCTTTGTGAACCCCATTCAGTGAATCAGAGTTACACAAAAACATCTATCACTTATTGTAATGTGTTGGTGCTTCTGAGGCCAGCATTCCCTATGTAATCCTAACTGCAAGTGTAGCTAAATAATTTGATCTTGCTAAGTGGTACATGCTGCCAATAGAAATTAAGCTCAAAATTGAATAAAATCTTTCACAACATTTGATGTTTCCTTATTCTAACAAATTTTGATGTAAGGATGGTTGCCATTGGAAGGGTAAGCTATCGTTCAGACATTGTTTGGAGGTAATGAGGGCTAGTTTTCACATTTTCATTATAGTTGCAACTAAAGTGACATTTGCTCACAGCTGTTGGAAAGTGAGCATATATTTGTAAATATGAGAATGTAGTTACTAAGTAGCGTCACCCATGGTCGTCTTTACTTTTTCCTTCCCGATATGTCTTGATGCAGTCCCAGTATCTGCAGTTAGTGGCCTGTGGGCCTTGAAGTATTGGGTGGGCAATCGCAGGTTGTCCTGCTCAAGAGCAGGTTCGCCTTCCTCGACTTGAACTCCCACAGGATTGGGAATGACAGGCAGGGTGCAGGTGGAGAGTCTGGGCATCTCTGGAGCGTCCTGAGAAGAGACTTCTGAGGGGGCCTTCAACTGGTTGAGAGCCTGCTAGCACCTCCCTGTGAGGAAGGGACACTTGGTGTGAGGTCAGCATCCTTCATCCCCTTGTCACCATGGTGCTGGCGAGCTCTCATGACTAGAGCAATGAAATGCAGGTTTGAGTGCGTCCAGCAGATACCAAATGTGCTGGAAATGGCCCTCCATGTCAGTGACCAACCTATCAATGGAGATAACCAGATGTTTGTATATCAGGAGCAACATGGTGCAGATGGTGCTTCCAACCTTTGAGTCAGTTTATCCGGTACCTGCAGAAATCCTGCCTGTTTGTATATTTGGATAAAGTAATGAATGATTGAACAATGGGGTCCTCTCCAGCCTGGGGCTAAGCATGTGAGCAGTCTTTGGATGTCTTCTGAGTGCCAGTGAGCTAGGGCGTTTCTTCCTTGACCATCCACAGAGACAGGGCAATGCTTACCAGACTGTTCTTGAGCTAACCTACCCACCGAGGTGACCGTTGGTGAGCTGGTGAAGTGTGTAGCAGGCAGCCCTGCTGGTGCTTCCTCAAAGCAGAGGAGGAGATGACACCTGGGTGGGCCGGAACTTCCGTAGCAATGACCACAGGGATGCTACTAGTACCTATAGAAGACAAGAGTGAAAAGAGTTGTGAAAGAAAGTTGGAACATGCGAAGAATGCATTCACAGTGGCAGTGATTGAAGAGCAGTGCAGAACTTGACAATGACTCTTACTTGGGACATAGAGCTCTGGCCATTGTCATGTGAGAGGTCATTGTTCTCTCTCTTGCCAGGGCAAGGATTCTCTTCACATTGGGGTTTAGGCAATGGATGGAAGGCAGGCAGCCAACCACCTGTATTGGCTGTTTCAACTCTATTGTGGGATGTTTTCTCCTGGAATGAGACAAAGGGAGGGATTGAGTGAGATGAAAGTGGCTGGTATAGCTGTTAGTGCTGGTGCAGTTTGGGGAAAGCTGTTGACATGTCCTGAATGAGTGAGTAGGCAGTAGAGAGGGGATGGCAGGGTTAGTGGTATAAGGGGAGTGGGATGAGTGAGAGTGACTAATACAAGAGTGAAAGTGGTAGACCATTTTTCCTGATGGGAAATGAGTACTGTGGCAGAGTTGGAGTGAGTGTGAAGTAGCAGATTTTAATTAAACTCAGCCTACTATGTAACCTTAAAAGACACAGACCCTCAACAAGTGAGGTTCCATAGTATAACATACAAAAGTTCATCTCACAGATATAACGGAACTTCAACTCCATCCAGTGCACAGTCACACATGGCCTATATGAAACTTCACCTTAATTTCTGAAAAGTCCTACATTCGTAGATACTAATGATCCAGCAGGAGTAAGATTACCAGAGTCCACAGACCTCTGCATTGGAACCATTCATGAGCATCAAACCACACCCACACTGGTGAAAATAAAAGAGCCAGAGGATTTTCCTGTTCAAAGACAGAATGAAACAGATATGCAACAAGCAAGCAGGTAGACAACAGCTACAACCAAGCACCAGGCAGATTAGAAATTTTGGGCCCCAAGATGACAAATTGAACAGTTATTTTATGTAGGTCTTCACTACAGAGGATACAGATAGTATTCCTGTAAGTCAAGAATTGAAAGGAAAGGAGGAACTCAAGAAAATTATAATTCCCAAGGATGTAGTACTGAGTGAGTTGTTGGAACTGCCAGTAGATAAGTCCCATGACTTGATAGATTTCACCTTAGGTTCTTAAAAGAAGCAACCAATGGAATATTTGATGCATGATTTTGGTTTTCCAAAACTCATCAGACTCATAGAAGGTTCCTTTGGATTGGAAAATAGTACAAATGTAACTCTTTTATTCAAAACAGGAGGACAGCAGAAAGCAGGAAATTACCAGCCAGTCAGCTTAACATCTGCCTGTCATAGGGAAACAGGAAGCAGAGAATTGAGTCTTCTTCAGGCTGGCAGGATGTTGTGAGTGGCGATCCACAGAGGTTGGTGCTGGGGCCTCAACTTCTTACAATTCATTTGAAGTGATTTGAATAAAGGGATCAGTGGTATGGTCACTAAATTTGCTGATGGCGTAATGATAGGGAGGAAAGTGAGTTGTGAGGGGGACATGGGCCTACAAAGTGGTACACAGGTCAGTTGAGTGAGTGGTCACAAATCTGGCAAATGGAGTACAAAGTGGAAAAAGGTGGCATGATCAATTTTGGCAGTAAAAACTAAAAAAGGGCCTAATAGTTGATCCAATTATTAATTCTTATGAAAGTTTGATCAAAAATAGTAGATTCTAAAATTGATTTAAACGTAAAAACTGCAATTTGATCTGAACAGGTGAATACAGTTTCCATTTGGCACAGGGCAATTGCACTTAACCTGCATATTCTGACTTGGGAACAATGAGGTACAGAAGTTAGGAAGCAAGTGTTTATATATTGTCGATTGGACTTGCCTCTCCAGGCCTGAGTGGGCCATATGCAGTCTATAAGCTCTGAGTATGGTCCAAAAATTTCAAGGAACCGTTTATTTCTTATTTGCTGGTTTATCCCCTTTGAACTTTAAGGCGCTGAAGGTTTAGGGTAAATAGTTGTCTGATTGATTTTCTTTATTCCTCTAACCAGACTAACAAAGCCCCTTTAAAAGACACTTGGATAAAGGATGTTACCGGAGTTGGAGGGTTTAAGCGACGGGGAATGGTTGAATCGGCTGTTTTCCCCAGACTGTCAGAGGCTGAGGGATGACCTTATAGAGGTTTATAAAACCTTAAGGGCATGGATAGGATGAATAGTCAAGGCCTTTTCCCCACAGTAGGAGAATCGAAAACTAGAGGGCATAGGTTTAAGGTGAGAGGGGAAAGATTTAAAAGGGACCTTGGGGGCAACTTTCTCACGCAGAGGGTGGCGAGTGTATGGAACGAGCTGCCAGGGGAAGTGGTGGAGGCTGGTACAATTATAACATTTAAAAGGCATCTGGATGGGTACATGAATAGAAAAGGCTGAGAGGGATATGGGCCAAATGCTGGCAAATGGGACTAGATTAATTTAGGATATCTGGTTGGCATGGATGAGTTGGAATGAAGTGGTTGTTTCCGTGCAGTACATCTCTATGACTCTAAGTTAATGAATAGGAAAGGTTTAGAGTGATATAGGCCTACTGCAGGCAGTTCGGATTAGTTTAGTTTATGGTCAGCATGGACTAGTTGGACTAAAGGGTCTGTTTCTGTGCTGTACGACTCTATACGAAGCATATTATCTAGTTGCTGAGAGGTTGTGGAACATGAAATTTCAAAGCAATTTTTCAAAGTGCTCGGCAAAAGCATATTCCAGTGAAAACGAAGGAATGTAAGAAAAGGGGTAATCTGCCATGGGTGTCTAAGGAAATTAGGGATGATATCAAATTGAAAGAGATGGCATACAAAGTGGCCAAAAAACAGCATGAAGCTAGAAGATTGGGGAAACTTTAAAGGTCAACAGAAAGCCACAAAAAGAGTTATAAAGAAAAGTAAGATAGAACATGAGAAAAAATTGGCACAGAATATAAAGACAGATAGCAAAAGTTTCTATAAATATATAAAACAAAAAGGAGTGGCTAAAGTAAACATTGGCCCTTTAGAGGATGAGAAAGGGAACTTAGTTATGGGATATGATGAAATGGCCGAGGCATTGAACAGGTATTTTGTATCGGTCTTCACAGTGGAGGACACTAATAACATGCCAGTAATTGACAAAGAGACAAAGGTAGGTGAGGACCTGGAAACAATCATTATTACAGAAGAAGTGGTGTTGGGCAAGCTAATGGACCTGAGGATTGATAAGTCTCCTGGCCCTGATGGATTGCATCCCAGGGTACTGAAAGAGATGGCAGGAGAAATAGCAGGTGCACTGGCGGTAATTTTCCAAAATTCGCTGGACTCTGGGGCAATCCCAGCAGATTGGAAAACAGCAAATGTGACACCACTGTTTCAAAAATGGCGGTAGACAAAAGCTGGGGAATTATACACCGGTTAGCTTAACCTCTGTAGTGGGGAAGATGCTTCAGTCTATTATCAAGGAAGAAATAGCAAGGCATCTCGATAGAAATTGTCCCGTTGGGCAGACACAGCATGGGTTCATGAAGGGCAGGTCATGCTGGACAAAACTTTTGGAATTCTACGAAGATATTACGAGCAAGGTGGACAATGAGGACCCAGTGGATGTGGTGTACCTAGATTTCCAAATGGCCTTCGACAAGGTGCCGCACAAGAGGCTGCTGCATAAGATAAGGATGCAGGGCGTTAGGGGTAAAGTATTAACATGGATAGAGGATTGATTGACTGATAGGAAGCAAAGAGTGGGGATAAATGAGTGCTATTCTGGCTGGCAATCAGTGACTAGTGGTGTGCCTCAGGGATCGGTGTTGGGACCGCAATTTTTTACAATTTATACAGATGATTTGGAGTTGGGCACCACAGGTAAGGTGTCAAAGTTTACGGACATTTTAGTTTACACTAAAATGAGTGGCAGAGCAAAGTGTGCAGAGGACTGTGAAACCTTACAGAGGAACATAGATACATTGAGTGAGTGGGCAAAGGTCTGGCAGATGGAATACAATGTAAATAAATGTGAAGTCATACATTTTGGTAGGAGTAATAGTAAAAAGGATTATTACTTGAATGGTAAAAAGTTGCAACAGGCTGCTATGCAGAGGGACCTGGGTGTCCTTGTGCATGAATCACAGAAGGTTGGTCTGCAGGTACAACAAGTAATTAGGAAGGCAAATGGAATTTTGTCCTTCATTGCTAAAGGGATTGAGTTTAAAAGCAGAGAGGTTATGTTGCAGCTGTACAAGGTGCTGGTGAGGCCACACCTAGAGTACTGTGTGCAGTTTTGGTCTCCTTTTTTGAGAAAGGATGTACTGGCACTGGAGGGGGTGCAGAGGAGGTTCACTAGGTTGATTCCGGAGTTGAGGGGGTTGGCTTATGAGGAGAGACTGAGTAGACTGGGATTATATTCATTGGAATTCAGAAGATTGAGGGGGGATCTTATAGAAACATATAAAATTATGAAGGGAATCGATAAGATAGAAATAGAGAGGATGTTTCCACTGGCAGGTGAAGCTAGGACAAGAGGGCATAGCCTCAAGATTAGAGGGAGCACATTTAGGACTGAATTGAGAAGGAACTTCTTCACTCAGAGGGTTGTTAATCTATGGAATTCCTTGCCCAGTGAAGTAGTTGACGCTACTGCAGTAAATGTTAGTATCCAGATACAGCTTTAAATCAGGAAAGCTAATAGGATGTTGTGGTTTATTGTAAGGGGAACCAAATGCAAGAGTATGGAGGTTCTGCTTCAGTTCGACAGGGAAGTGGTGAGACTGCACCTGGAGTAATATGTAAATACTGGTCACCATACTTATAAAAAGATGTTACGTGTTGCAAACACTTCAGAGGAGGTTTACTAGACTAATATCTGGACTGAACGGATAGTGTTATGAGGAAAGACTAGATAGACTGGGCATGAATGCTCTACAGTTTAGAACAGTCAGAGGTGATTTGCCATTTACAGCACAGGAAATATGTTATTTTTACATAGAGGGTTGTGGGTTTTTGGAGTTTCCTTCCTTAAAAGTCTGTAGCTGCAGAATATTTATATCTTTAAAGCAGTGATAGGTTCTTGATTACCAAGGAGATGAAAGTTTACTTGGGATACTCCGAAATATAGAGCAGAGGTTAAAACCCGATCAGCCATGGTCATATTGAATGGCAGAGCAGGCTTGAAAAGCTAAGGGGCATACTCCTGACGGTATGTTTGTATGCCTGTATGTGATCATATGTTTGTATTTTCATATGTCCATCTTAATAGCACATTGGATTGCTTGGTCCCATTAAGGACTGTCTTAAGTTGAAGACAATCTGACAATCTCTCATCCCTGATGCTGATTATGATGCAATCTCTAACTAATTTTTTTTTTCTAGAATCCAAATTCACTACATCCTGTCATTCAGTATAAATCTTTTAAAAACATCACAATAAAATCTTACTGTCACTGAGATCATTGTTTGAACCTCACCCTTCAGATTGCATCTTGGGCTAAAGTATGCACCGAGCACTTTAAATTACATCTCAAATTCTGTAATACTTTCTTCCATGCTTTGTTTTACCAGGCATCAGACAGTATTGGACCTTAAAAAAGTGCTGACCAATTGCCACTGTTCCTTTGCATGAAAGCCTGAGAACGTTGTGTAGCTCTGAAGCTACCACTTCCTGATCTCCCATTTCTGGCCTCATTGAGATCCCTCCAAGTTTCAAAATAGTTGTGGTCATGGCAATATCTGGTGCTGGAGGCTTGGTATGCTTTCACCTTCATTATTCTATGTTTTATGCCAAACTCACGACTAGCACAGTTAAGTACTTTTCTCCCTTAGTATCTCTAGGCTGTTGTTGTCTACACGTATATGGTTAGAAGCTGCCAGTTTTATTAGGTTACCCCTCTTCCTTGTCTCTGTCATCCTAGTTCATTCTTATACTAGTGTAAGTCTCACTGTCTTCAGAGCTTTAGTAGACTTCGTTTACATACAAATCACAGTTTACTGAATACAGCTCCCCACTATAATGTCTAAGCTGCCCCCTCTGTCTCTCTGTCTCTCCTCACGCTTCTCATCTTTCTAGTCTGATCTCTTCCCCTGAATATCTCTGCTGATGTCAGGCATATCACTGATATTTACATTTTCTATTACACTACACTAACTCGTATTTCCCGTTCATTTTCAAATACTCAAAAAGTGGAGCTACCTCTGCAATGTAACTTTTTAATCTCAATGTCAAGAAGGGCCTTATTGGACATCTCAAGCGATCTTCCCAAATTTCTTGTCATGATCACGTTGTTCAGGGCCTGGGAAGATTCCCACCTCACCCCCCACCCCACCACCCATACTTAACGATTGGGAGACCTAGCATCACAAGTCTGTCACCTTTGAAATCTTAAGGTGCTCTGCTTCACCCCACCCACATTCTGATGGCACCATAGGTGGATCTTAATGTAGCCTTCAACATGAACCCTTTCAGGTTATTACCCTGTACAACAGACCTTCCCGCAAAGCTCTTACTTTTAGAGAGACCCAGAAGCTCATCCTCCAAGTTCTTATGCAGTGTGATATATTTCACTGCTCCATCTTAGCATGTAAGCAGGTAGGTGCACTTATCTTCAAGTCCAATATATCAAGCACTAAAATAGTGTGTAATAGTGCCGTAAAAGGATCCAAAGTTATTTCTTGCATCAACCTAAGATGTTGAAAGTGAAAAGATATAGCAAACCACCTTTTTATTGATGAAGAATTTCTCCAAACTTTCATTACAGTGCACCATTTTTTTCAATATCTTGTCTTGGAGGAACTACACTGAGAGGGGCTATTGTGAATTGGCAAAAGACAACTGGTAACTAAAGCTGCCAAATTTAAGACAAAGTTTTAAATTATTTAGGTGTGATGGCTATGAAGATGTTACTTTACATCCATCAAATAATAATTAAGCATAATTTAGTAGAGTAGGTTTGCACTGAGATGTCATAGTAACGGTCAACATCGTATGATCAAAATTAGAAGGAGACAGAAATTAGCCTTAAGTGTGTACAATAAAACACGATTGGAGTGTTCATATTAAAAGGTTCACAGGAGATTATTCACACAACAGGGCAGTAAAAAGAAGCAATAGGACTGTTTCTAAACCACAGTGCCAATATTCTGGAAAACAACAGCAGTAATGGCAGGACAGCTAGTGAGGTAGTACTGGAATCTGGAATTCGCCAGTCATAGTCTTCAAGTCATAAACAATATAAGTTGTTTTTGACGTACCAGGCCATAATTATTGTCTAGACTGAAACAGAAACTTTCAAAGAAATATTTGCGATGGTTGTGAAATAAGAGGTGTGCTGTTTTCTTGGAGGAGAAAGCTCAGAGGATAGGGCGAGTACTATCATGCAACATATTTTTCCTTTAGAAGTGCAGATAACGGAATTGAAGTTAATGACATATCTTGGTCTGGTTACTGTCAGCATGGTGGCTTTGAGAATTGCAGGAGAACATTAATGTGAGTGCCAGTGGTAGGAATGATAAGTACTTTACTCCATGACTAGTCCCAAGTACTTCATTTTTTAACAACTAATTTTCTAAGCCAATAGTGGAAATGCTGAGGTGGCCGAAACCTTAGGATTACCCTCGAACACGTCCTATTTGATGTCACTGTGGAATGCTTTGTTACGAGATGATCGCCAAGTGATTTCTTTTTTTTAAACTGAAGATTAGTCACAGTAGGACACAATGGCTTTGTAGGAGTGTCTAGGTTGTGGTGTCAAATGTGGCAGTGCTTTGGGAAGACATGATCTTTTATCATGTAAAACCAAGCACTGAACACCTCAAACACTCTTGATAACCAACGTTTCAAAAAATCTCTTCTATTTCCCAAATTGAATATAATTGTTCTTTGCCTTTTTTTGGTGCTTTGGTGTTTGCATATGAGCTTTGTAAACTTGCTGATGCCCAAAGTTTACAAAATTCATCTTACATCACATCACAAACAGGATGGAAAAGAACACACATTCTTTTGGTGCAGCCATTCTGTTGAATACAGGATAAGGTGCCCAGATTGTCATGAGAGTTGGCTTCCAACTTAGATACACAGGGGCTGATTTAACTTTGGATGATAATGTAAATGGGAAATTATGAAAACCAAAATGAAAATTAGAAGAATACACATCTGGCTGAATTGACTGTTCGAATTATCATCCAAAGTCATACAACCAACAGGCAGAACCTTGTAGGGGCTACAAGGTTCTAGAGAGCTGGAGATCCAGTGAGAACCCACAATATCCAGTGGGAATTCTTGTTCCACTCAGGCACTTGACAGGTCAGCCATCAGTCCTCGTGCAGGGTCAAGGAGATCAGGGCAGATGTCCTGCTACCAATACCCATTGGCTGATTAGAGGCCAGCTGCCCAATTGAATGTCAGCACCCCAGAGGAGGCAGTTGCTGTTGCCATGACAACAACCATGTGAGGCCTAGTATCATCACTGGATCCCTGGCCAGTGGTGAATGATGACCCAGAAATCAACGAATGAGGACTTCCAGGGAACTGAGCGAGTGTGGTTGGCAGCAGGGACAGGAGCTGGCTTCCAACAGGCACCCAGACCTCTAGATGCCATGTTCCTCAATCAGTTACTGAGTGCATCTGAATAAGGGACTCATGCTGGCTGTCTGCAAACAATCTCTCATGCTTGTTTTGCACCCTGTGCGGTAAGCCTCACTTCCACATTAATTTTTCTTATTCATTCATGGGATGTGGGCATCACTGGCTGTGCCAGCATTTATTGCCCATCCCATGGTTATCTCTTGAAAAAGTGGTGGTGAGCTGCCTTCTTGAAACACTGCAGTCCATTTGGTGTCGATGGACCATGCTGTTAGGGAGGGAATGTCAAGATTTTGACCCAGTGACAGTGAAGGAACGGCTGGCGTAGAAACATAGAAAATAGGAGCAGGAGTAGGCCATTCCCCCTTCTAGCCTGCTTCACTTTTTACTATGATCATGGCTGATCATCCAACTCAATAGCCTCTTCCTGCTTATTCCCCCATATCCTTTGATCCCTTTAGACCAACTCCTTTTTGAAATCATACAATGTTTTGTTTTCAACTATTTTCGGTGGTAATGAACAAAACAGGCTCACTGCTCTCTGTGTGGAAAAGTTTCAGCTTATCTCAGTCCTAAATGGTTTACCCCTTATCCTTAGTTTGTGACATTCCCAGTTCCACATCATCAGGCACATCCTTCCCGCATCTATATCCTGTCTAACCCTGCTGGAATTTTCTAGGCTTCTACGAGATCACTTCCTCGCTCTTGTGAACTCCAGTAAATACAATTCTGAACAATTCAACCTCTCCTCATACATGAGTCCAGCCATCCCAGGAATCAATGTGGTAAACCTTTGCGGCATTCCTTCAATAGCTAGAAAGAGAGCAAAACTGCACATTATTTTAGCTCTGGCCTCACCAAAGGCCTTTATAATGGCAGCAAAACATCTCTGCTCCTGTGCTTGAATCCTCTTGCTCTGAAAGCCAACATACAATTTGCTTACTTGACTGCCTGCTGCACCTGTATTCTTGCCTACTGGAGTATGAGGACACTTAAGGTCTCACTGCAATTCCCCTTTCAATTTATAGCCATTCAGCTAACAATCTGAGTCACTATTTTTACTCCCAAACCTTACATTTATCCACACTATACTGCATCTGCCACGCATTTGCCCAATCACTCAGCCTGTCCCACTCACACTGCAACATCTCTGCATTCTCCTCACCAGCTCCCACCCAGCTTTGTGTCAACTACAAATTTAGAAATATTACATTTAGGTTCTCTCACCTAACTAATTAATGTATATTTTGAATAATTGGAGTACTGGCACTACTGCCTGTGATACCTCACTCATCACAACCAGACACTCAAATGCATTCCTTTGTCTCTACTTTTTTCACCTTCTGTCTGCTGATCAGTTTTCTATCCATTTCAATATACTGCTCGCAATGCCATGTGGTTTAATTTTACATGCTAATCTCTTAAATGGGACTTTGTTGAAAGTGTTCTGAAACTCCAAATAAACCACATCCACCGGCCTCCGATCATCAACTTTGAGTTACTTTGTTAGAGAATTTCAGTAGATTTGTCGGGCATGATTTCTCTTTAATAAATCCATGCTGACTATGTGATCCTGCCGCTGTTTTCCAAGTGCTCTGCTATTAAATCTTTTCTAACGGTTTCTAAAAATTTCCCCAATTATCAGTGTCAGGCTGCCTTGCCTATCATTCCTGTTTTCTTTTCTCTCTCTCTGTCCCTCTTTTTACATTAGCTACCCTCCAACCTGTAGGAACTGTTCCAAAGTTTCTAGAATCTTAAAGGTGACCACCAATTCATCCACTGTTTCTAGGGCCAATTTATTAAGTATTCTGGCATATAGATTATCAGGCCTTAGGGATATGTCAGCCTTCAGTCCTATCAATTTCCCCAACACTATTTCCCTATTAATCCTGATTTCCTTTAATTCCTCCCTCTCACTAAACCCTGTGTTATGCTAATATTTTCATCCTTCCTTGTGAACAAAGAACCAAAGTATGTTTGAATTTAATAAAAACCGAAAGAACTGTGGATGCTGTAAATCAGAAATAAAACTAAGTTGCTGGAAAAGCTCAGCAGGTCTGGCAGCATCTGTCAGGGAAAAAACAGAGTTAACATTTTGGGTCTGGTGACCCTTCGTCAGAACTCGTATTTGTATTTAGTTGGTCAGCCATTTCTTTCTTGGCCATTCATATACTCCCATGTGTCTGACTGAAGATATTTGTCTGCACCAATCTACTTCTCTTCACATACCTATAGAAATTTCCACAGTCATTTTTTATGTTGCCCACAAGCTTACTCTCTTACTATATTTTCCCTTTCTTCATCCATCTCTTTGTCCTCCTTTGCTGAATTCTGAAATGCTCCAAATCCTCAGATCTATTGTTTCTTTTCTGTCCAATTTGAACGCTTCTTCCTAGAATCTTATATTATCTCTAGTTTCCTAAAATCATTCCAACATTTTTGGAACTATATATACACACACAATACCCAATAAGGTTTTTTGCCCCTTGGTATTTCTCAGCTTTACCCATACAGTTTCTACATCATTAGAGCTAATATCCTTCCTCACAATCGCATTAATTTCCTCTTTGATCATCAATGCACTCCACCGCCTTTTCCTTTTATCTGTCTGTCCAAAATACTTAATATCCTATCTCTGGTCACCCTGCAGCTATGTCTCTGTAATCCCAATCATACCATATCTGTTTTCATCTATTTACATGATTAATCCATCCACTTTATTGCGAATGCTCCATGCATCAAGACACTAAAGTCTTAAGGCTTGTCTTTATAGTATCACTTGTCCCATTCACTTTATTTTTGACGGTGGCCCTCTGTTTGGCCCCAGTCTTTGATTGCTTTGACCATCATTTTTCTTATTTCCTTTTCTGTCTTTTGTTCTTGTCCTTGATTCCTCTTCCTCTGACTCCTTGCACAGGCTCTCAACCCGCTACCATGTTAGTTAAAGCCTCCCCACCCACTCTAGCAGATGCTCCCCCTAGGGCTTCAGTCCTGGTCCTGTCCAGGTCTTACCCATTCAGTTACTGGTCCCACTTCCCCAAAACAGATCCCAATGTCCCAGGAATCTGAACCCCTCTCCTTTGCACCATCTCTTCAACCAGCGATCAACTGATATATCCTGCTCTGACCATAACATCACACTTTTAGTCATTCTGAGATCACTACCTTTGAGGTCCCAATTTTTAAACTTACTTCCTAACTCCCTATATTCTGCTTTTAAGACCTCATCCTTTTTTTGAAAACATATGCCATTGGTACCAATGTGTACCATGACAACTGGCTGTTCACCCTTCCCTTCTAGAATTTTCTGTGGCTGCTCTGAAACATCCTTGACTCGATCAAGCAGGAGGCCACATACTATCCTGGAGTGTCACTTGCGGTCACAGAAATGCCTGTCTATTCCCCTTACAATTGAATCCCCAGGAATATTGCAGTTCCATACTTTTTCTCCTCCCCCATGCAGCAGAATCAATGTGAGTGCTACAAATTTGATCATTGCGGTATTATCCTGAGAGGCGATTCCCCTCAATAGTATCCAAAGTAATATGTCTAATTTGGAAGGGAATAGCCAGTGGAGACTGCAGCAGGGCCTGCTTAGTTCCCTTGCCCAGCCTGATGGCAATCTTTTCGCTTCCTGCCTGTGGAGTTGGAGGCTGCAGTGTGACCACAGTATATGCTATTCATGATATTGTCTGCCACAGCAGCTCCATAGTGTCCCCTGTCACCAAAACTGGGGTTTCCAGGTGCTGTATCCAGGGATACTTCCTGCCCACATGCTGGCCCCAGGTACTAGAAACGCTCCCCGCTTCCCACATAGAGCAGGAATAGCACACCATGGCTTTGAGCTCTCCTGGCATACCTTACCACTTCTAAATTAAACCCTTTGGGAAATGCTTAATATCAAATAATGCCTATTACTCTAGGGCCTTTATTCCCTCACCCTCAATTTCTATAGAATGTAGTCCTTACAAATTAGAAATCTCAGAAAAAAAAACACAAACGAAAAGCACTTCTCCCCCGACACTGAATTCCAAATGTGCTCCAAATTCCCAGAAACACAAATTCACTCTGGCTATATCTCACTCTGGATGTGCTGATCCTACTGATCATGTGACCTACTGACTTATACACTTTCAATAGTCTCTTAAATAGAGCTGAGGTAAGATGAGATGACTCACACTCATTAAGCTTCAACACCAATTAAGGCCCTCTTCAGAATTTAAGTGCTTAACTGTTAAATGTAATTTATTCAGCTGAGTCAGCTACCTTTGTTAATCTTTTAACTAGACAACTGAACTTTTAAAAAAGAAAATAACACAAAGTCTCAACATTCAACAGCTCATCCAATGGTGACCAATTAAATGACAAATAAGAGCATGAGGCTGAATAAATACCTAGATTATCAGTGATGTTGAAGCTCAGCACTTAATTGCAAAAAAAAAGATCATTTGTGAACATCTTCATCCAGAAGTGCTGAGTAGAAAGTCTCTCAGCATCCTTTTCAATTGCTAAAATTTAAATAAAATAATTCACTCCATGTGATAGCGTACTAAGAAACAGATAGATACAGCGAAGATAATGGGCCCTGACAACATTCTGGGCTGTAGAGTTGAAAATCTCTGCTCAAGAAGTGGCTGCATGCATAGCCAAGCTATTCCAGTGTAATTATGCCATTGACATCTAGTTGACAATATGGAAAATTCACAAGGTTTGTCCTTTACATCAAATGGTCAGAGAAAATAAAGCCTGACAAATGCCTATCAGTCTACTGTCAGTCATTAGTAATGTGTTAGAAGGTGATTTAGAGTGCAATGAAGTAGCACTTAATCACCAATAACTTGCTTGTTCATGATCAGTTTGTGGTCCACCAGGACCACTTGGCTCCAAGTTCCATTCCTGCCTTGCTCTGAATATTCACCAAAGAAATTCACCAAAGATCCTCAGACAGCAACTTCCAAACCCATGACCACTTTCATCTAGAAGGACGAAAGCAGCAGATATGTGGGAACACCATCAGCTCCAAGTTCCTCTCCAAGTCACTCACCATCCTGACTTGGAAATATATCGCCGTTCCTTCACTGTTGCTGGGTCAAAATCCTGGAATTCCCTCCCTAATGGCATTGTGGGTCAACCCACAGCAGGAGGACTGCAGCGGTTCAAGAAGGAAGCTCACCACCACCTTCTCAAGGGCAACTAGGGACAGGCAATAAATGCTGGCCAGCCAGCAACGCTCACATCCCACAAATGATTTTTAAAAAATGGACAGAAGAACCAAGTTCTGAAGGTGATGTAAATGGTAACTACATTAAATGTGGCACCAAGGAACCTGGGGAGAAAAACGATGTCTTTGGGAATCAGAGAGTAAACTTTTCACTGCTTGGACTTGTAACTGAAAGATTATACTTGTTGGAGGCTAATTGTCTCAGCCTCTGGCCATTGCCATGGTGTATGAGGGTTCATGAAGAATGAGTTCTTGAAAAGTTGGCCCACCGCCATGAAAAATGTGGAGCGGTTGTAAGATTCCCAAACCCATGGTCGAGCTGGTCAAGTCTGGAATTCAGGTTGGAGTGCATGACCTACATCATTCCATAGTCTTCTCCCACGCAGCAGAAAATTGGGAGTGCTGGGAGTGGGGCCAGGGATCCTGAAATCAGGTCCCAGCTGCCAGAACCACAGAGTCTCCCTGAAGCTGTAAAACCCCAGCCTAAAATCATAAACTGATATTGTCAAACTTTTGTTTTGTTGAATTCCATCATCATTGAATTTTGGATATCTCAGGAGTCATTTTCTGAGTGCTAGTTGCATGAATTTTTCCTAGATATGATAATACACTTGCAAAATTACTCCCGTTGTGATACCAGGATTGAGAGGTTTTAGACAGAAGGAATCAGAGAATCCCTACACTGTGGAAAGAGGCCATTGAGCCCATCAAATCTGCACTGACCCTCCAAAGAGCATCCCATCCTATCTCTGTAATCCTGGATTTTCCCATGGCTGGCGTATCTCCTGGAGTCCACGGGGCAATTTAGCAAGGCCAATCCAACTAACCTGCACATCTTTGGCCTGTGTAACAAAACTGGAGAAACCAGCAGAAATCCATGCAGACACAGCGAGAACATTCAACTCTACACAGACAGTTGCCCAAGACTGGAATTGAAACTGGCTCTCTGGCACTGTGAGGCAGCAGTGCCTGCCACTGTGCCACCCAAATTATATCCATCATAACATATCCATCAACACTCATCCTCGCCTGATGTTCTCGGTTCACATTAGATTGTTCACACCATAATCTGACTGAGCCATATGTGATCATATTAATAGATTTCCCTTAGATGTTTTTGCAGGAATAAAGAGATTTTGAACCAATAACTTCTTGAAAAAGGAAGCTCCTCCAAAAAGAAAGATTAATTTCCATGGCCAACATTGGAATTTTGGGATTTCTCACTCACATCTGTGCTCAATCCTGATTGATTGGTGGTTGTCCTACATTGACCAGGTACAGTATAATTCTAAAGATTCTTTAAAATTCTACCCTAAAGTATGTGGTTGTAATGTTGATACAATACATTAATACACTTGAAAGTGTTTTGCGGAATCTAGTATTAACATGGTGATAAAGTGGTATTATATAATGTCTTGTGGAATTAGTTAAACTGAGGCAACTGGTCCACAACCTGAATCCTGAAATTGTCTGTCTGTCATGATTCTAACCATGAAAATGTTGAATTAGTAAATATTATCACACAACGCAGTGCACGTTTATAAGTACAAGATGCTAGCTATGGATTACACTCTGTATAAAAGTAGACAGTTTAACTTTATGTATCTCTTTATTCTTTTGACTTTGTTGAATTTGTCATCGACTATTTTGCAATGCATCAGTCTTGGATGAAGGCCCAGGTGACACGTGAAGTATTTCAGGCTTAGAACTGAGATTTACTGCTTGTGAACACTGTAAAAAGAGTTTTTGACAGCTAATCAACCTTCACAATTATTCTGTTAAAGGTCCATTGATTGTTGGTCCAGCTGCATTAAACTTTGAAGAGAAGGACCTCTCGTAGGGCAACCACTTAAAAAAAATGTACGTAGAAGCAATTAATAGGGCAATAATGATGTGGACAGGTCAGTTAACTCAGTGACTGATTAGAGGAGAGGTAAAAGGATGGAAAGTGTCGAGGAAACTGCAGGACGCAGCAAGGCTGTGTTGCAAATGTAAAGTGAAAATTCCCTTTATCTGAAGCTGATGCTATGCTACATAAATTGTGTTTTGGAGCAATTGCTTTAAGGCTGCTTAATATATACTGTTTATTGGGAAAACTTGCAAGATGACAAGAGACTGCACAAGCCTGCTGATCCTTAGTCGTAAAATTTTGTGACTAATTGGTAGCTTGATGTGACAGAGGCTGAGTGTCTTGGGAAATTGAGGCTTCTTCAGGCTCAATACCCTTTGTTCCTTGCTCTTTATAGGCTGTCGTGGGGTGGTCTCTGTGGGTTTCTGTTACAGTTTATATTTAGAGACAATCTGTGATCAGCAGCAGTTCTGAAATGTAAGAGTATTCTGTATGATGGGTATTGATTTGCTTTTCTTTAAAGCTAATTTACTCGTTAGCATTTACGAATCTGAGTCATCATAAATTTTGTCTCTTTCTGGCTTTTAAAACATTATTGTTAAAAAGGACATTCACTATGACCAAGCCTCGGCCTTGTACATAATTAGTAAGTAGATTTTTGATATCATGAATCGTGAGTTATTAGGAATGCTGTGGCCACTAAAGACAATTTAATTATCAGTGTTCAGAAATATTGTCTGAATTGAAACCAAAAGTGAAGTACAATTTTTCCCAAACTTAACACTCAATTTATTCCAAACCAGTTTTTGACAAAACACGAGAAAATTGACAGAATTGAGAAAAAGGCATTTAGACCCCATCTCTTTACCCTGTGATTACACTAGATGACAAAATGCTTATAAATCATCAATTATTATCCGTAGTTAAAAATAAAATCGTCCCCACACAATAATATACTTCAAAGGCCACTTTTCTTTTAGGATTCCAACACCAATACCACAGAAAGAATTAAAGGTTAAAAGTTCATTTTGGCTCTCCTGATAGCTCAGCGAGTTCAATAAGTAACTATGAACCGTGCAAACCACAAATATCCCAAGTTCAATCCTCAGTTTGTGTTGAATTTTCCGACACTAGCCACGTTGGCAATGGCAGTGCTTCAACTGGCTTCGGAGTCTTATTCTGAGGGAGGGAAAAGTTCGAGCAGGGTTCTTGCTTCTGTTTACTGGCTAATGACCCAAGCTGAATGCACGTACACAGGCATCAGGTAAGGAATAGCCGTGATGCTCCCTGCATTGAATAGCTTCTTTGCACTCACCACGAGGGCTCATGTGTGGAAAATTGCTGCTAGAGCAAGGCATAATAGAATGAGTGTTGCCCATGGAACCAGCTTTCAAAAAGGGATCATCAACTGCAAAATGGGAGTTGGGGAAATGAATATGGCTAATTTTGAGGAAGGCAGTATTAAATGTACATTTGAAGACAAAATGAGCTGTGTCTTTGCTCCTGAGTTCATGTTCTATTGGTAACAAAATAAAACAATTTACATTACAATAAGTCATTAATCAGACTTGAACATGCCTCTTTGGCTTTGTTGTTTTGTATGCTAGAATTGGCGTTGTTTTGTGAATTCCAGTTGATCCTAAACAATATTACATGCCCTGTTTGTGAATCTATAACATGTTGATAGAAGTTTTACAAATATGCCTGGCTCTCTTTCAATTACTCCAAAACAGCCCAGCTAATAGCAGTACTCCAAATAGCTTTAATACATCCTGTTGTGCTCCTCTGGACTCATTTTCACAACAACCTCCTTAGCTTTTATGTTTCTGAAATCCTGTAATATAACCTTGTTGTCCAGATGTACAGTAGCCCTAGTGTCTTACTTTGCATCTGAGTGTAAAGCTATCACAAATACGTTTCACAGTGATTGCATAAGAAACAGTGCTCCCTTTCTCAGGAACTTATGAAAATAATATGCCTGAATTTAAAAAAAGTCCTTACTCATCTTTGCTCTGAAAGAAAATTCCAAGATCCCTATAACTATGAAAACACATCAGGCTCTATAAAATATTTTAAAGTGTCTGACTGATTCGATCCATGTTGTCTTCAGTTTGCAGTTCATCTAATCCAGCATATCCTCGCCAGTGCAGTTCTTATGTTACCTCATGTTAGTATGGGCCAAAATTTGCTCTCTGTACATGGCGCAGAATATTTATACAAGGTAGCTGCTGACAGACCTTCTGAGGGACAAGCTGTGGAGTCGAAAGCTTCTAATTTGTTTGGCTCGTTGGAGGAATACTATTGCTGATAGTGTTGCTGCACTGCACTCCATCCAGCAGCGTCTGTGCTCACAGCATGACCTTGGCATGTTAAGTCCCCTTCACGGTATTTGACATTTCTCAGCCTTTCGCTTCAGTATTAGGTTTCCTGAAGCTACCACTTGTTTTAATGAAGATGGCTTCTCAAATCTCTGTGCTCCTGTTTCTCTGCTGCACTAAGAAATAGGCAGAACTATCTTCCTGTTTGGAGAGGTATTTAGTTTTACTACTAGTTCTCAGTTATTTTGTAAGTTTTCATTGAATGCTCTGTAATGCTATAAGAACTAATAATATTCTAAAAAGCAAAGCTGCTTAAATGTTAATAATGACAGACGCATCCATATACATACATTAAACACTAATGCACAATTTTAAATGAAATATTGCTTACATTTTATTGTATACGGTCTGTCATCCTTTGTCCTCCATTCATTCTTACTTTGTTCTGTTTATGTATTTTCTTAAATTGCTTTACCTTGTACATTTTTTTTGCGTTGCACCTATTATACTTTTTTCTCTCAATACGTAACCTTTTGCTTTCGACCTCTTTGCTCCGCTAAATTTTGGAACCAAAACATTGGTTCAAAAAATAAAAACAATCTTGAAAACATTTTCTTAAAGCCAATGAAATGCCGTGGGATTCCAGGCTGACTTGGCTGCAATGAAGATGTGACCAAAATAAACTTTGCTGTGGATTTGCTCCTGAGCAAACTTGTGAGGAGTTAGAAATCCTTTAAAGTATTACTCTCTTCACACAAAGGTATTTGGCAAATGTATAATTTTTTTGAGAAAGTAGAGTCAGAAGAACACAAAGTTTCTTCACAATGATTTCATGCAATATTTGAATAGGACTTATGTGGCTGAGATAGGTGTTTGTTTTAAAAGTGTGTTTATCAACCTAGTTATCATGAAATCATTGAAATATATCATACCTTTGCACAACAGTAGCTGGTGGTAGTGAGACGATAGTTTGTTTCCCATCTCTGCTTTATTTTTAATATAAATAAAAGTTGGGAAATATATAAATCAGCTGCTGACTTCCTCCTCCCTTGTCCTTTAGTCACAAAATTCAATTCCCTCATTAATTGATGATCAAGTTAAAAATAACTTTAAATTTATATTAGTTATTTTTTTAAAAAGCAACATAAAACATTTTTTTGGAATTCTATTTTACTGTCCTGGGGACCTTGATATTTGGAAACACTTATGGAAAGTAACTTCTTTTTATAATGTAAATTAATTGGAAAATTGAGAAAGTGCTCCTGGAGTCTTTCCATATCTCTAACCTTTCAATGTAATGCTCAGCAACCTTCTCTAAATATCACCCCTTGTGCATAAAGCTTTTCTTCTGTATAAAACTTTCCTCCTCTCAGGATTAAATTTAAATATTGGCATTAATATAAAGAAGTGATAGATTACCTGTTGGCAATCATCTAGGTGAGTAATTCCTTCTGGAGGTTATCAACCGTATTAATCAAACTATCTCAAGGATTGCAATCCTGATTTAGTGTTTTCAGCATGTGATGCTGCACCTTTCTTTTTAAATTGGGAAACTGCCATCTTCTGAGATAAGCCATAAATTCTGCAAAAACATGTAGTACATTTCTGATCCCTATAGGACACAAGGCTTGCAACTGACTGTGAAACTGAACATGAACCAAGACACTAGCCTGACATTTCCGTTCTTCAAAGTAGATCAAAGAATATCAGGATTAGACTGTCTGTTCATTTTTAAAGGTGAGGCAGTGTCCATTCTAAAGAACTGAATTCTGAACAAACTCTTTAAATATACAAATGCTAAAGAATTGTTTGTGTGTGTGTGTGTGTGCACGCGCTAAAGATTTGAACCTGTCTTACTTTGTTCCAATGGTGTATATTAATGCAGCAAAGCACTAAGAACCTCTCTGCTCAATCAATGCATTACTTACATTTTTCACTGCAGCCATCCTTGTTGCTTCTTGGATAAAGATTGCAAATATGTCCTTAACTGTGTCTTTTTTTAATGTGGTGTGATGTTCAAAATAATCTGTATTAAAACTGTTTTAAACTCTTTTCAGTTGGATTATTTAAAAACGTCAACAGATACATTTACATTGTAATCTTTACAATGACATGAAGAAATTTGGGCCTCAGGATAATACTTAATTGCAATACAGTCCCAAAGCCAGGAATCAATCTGGAGTGAATTCTTCAGGATGAATTCATTGTACTATCGGAAACTAGCTTACATAAAATTAAGATTAGGGAGGTTTAAAGTTAATAGCATGAAAACTCTCCTTTGTGTGCTCTCTAACAATGTTGGGACAGAGTTCTTTGCATGCATTCAATCATGTTAAGAACTTTCTTCTGAGAACAATGATTTGTAATAGCCGAGTAGAAACTTCACCTCTATTATCTTAGTGGAATTTAAACTGTAGCGAAGACTGTTGCTATGCTCTACAAATACTATAAAAGATTTTCCATATTTGAGAAAATGGGATCCTAACTTGAAACATTACTTAGGATGATAAATGTTTTGAGTTCATATCAATCCAGGAAAGTACAAAGTAACGCATTTGATGGAGACAAGCAAAGCATGGGAATTCTCAGTAAGTGAGAGAATATTGAATACTGTAGGGAATGTCCTTGAAAGCAATAAGATACTTGGATGAATTAGTTAAGAAGGCCTGGCCAATACTTTCCTTTATTAAACAAGGCATAGCAGGTAAGCTCAGTAAAGTTATGCTAGAACTGTATAAAACACTAATCTGGTCACAGCTAAAGTATTGCATGCAGTTTTGGTCACCATATTGCAGGAAGGATGTAAGGCCACAGCAGAAGGCGCAGACTGGAGTTATGAGGATATTACTCAGAATGGAACACTTTCACTATGACGATAGATTAGAAGGTCTGGGCTTGTTTCCTTTGGAGTGGAGGAAGTTGAGGGGAGATTTAATCGAGGAGAATAAAATTATAGTGGGTTGGATAGGAAGGACAGGAAGGATTGATTTCCCTTAACAGAGAGGCTAATAACCGGGACATTTAGATTTAAAATAATAAAATACTTGAAGGGACAGAGTATGACTTTCTTTGGGTCTTTGTTCTTTTGGCCTAACTTTAGCAGAAACTTTATTGAAGTGCATAGATATGTTTTCTGAAATCTTAGCAGTATAGCAGGAGAGGTTAGAAACAGATTCATCCCCTCAGTTCCCTGAGTATGTAGGAAATGCTGGCCTATTCTGCCCCCTGCAGTTACAAACTACAAAAACATTGACATGGGCATCATTGACAAGGCCCACATCAATTGTCCATCCCTTCTTGATGTTGAGAAGGTGACAATATGACTTATTCTTGAACTGTTTCATATTTTGTAGCAAACTGATGTTACTGAGTGGCTTTCTACATACGCTTAAGAGCAGTTAAGAATCAGTCATATACAACTAGGGAAGGAATATAGGCACATGTAATTGCAATCAAGTATCATACGCATAAAACAACAGTAGAACTACAAACAATTTAATGTACCGCTCTATTAATCATACCTATATTTTGCAGAAATGCCTTTGAAAAGGCCAGAGTTTGACCATTGGAAGAGGGAAACACAAATCAACAAATTTCCCAATTTGGCAACCTTGTGTCCTTTGAATGAACATCCACCATCTGGGAAGACAAGGGCAGGATGGAGTGAGCCAGCACCTCTGGAGGCAGCTCAGACGTGAGCTTGGAGGTAGGCACGGCCCGACATTAGAACGTCAATCTTGTGTTGGTTTATTAAAGGCTATTAAATACCCCATGACTCACACCTCATATCCCCTCACCCCAACACTTGCCCCTTCCTCATGCCATTTTCATGCTCCATACGACCATACTGCCCCCCATGACACCTCCATATCCCTGCCATGCCACCACCCCGCCCCCCCCACCTCTTCCCAATTCCTCCATGCTCACTCATGCAGTATGCACTGTGGAATCAATGAAACATATTAGCAATACCCAATCTTGAAATGCCAATCTTTGTAAATCTACTTTGAAATAAACTACAACTGGTGCAACTCTATAAAAGCCTCAAACAAATAGATCAATAATATTACCAATAACACAGTTTTACATCAATTTTCACTTTACAGACTTGTACAAAATTGTTATAAAGTTGTTATTAAAATATTAACTAAATTATTGATTTATAGTATAATCAGCTGGACATGTATATACACCTTGAGTGCTTTGAGTAATGAACACTGGTCACTGATGTAAAAATGGTGCATATGAAGAAAACACAACCTGTCATCTTATCTGCAGCACTTGACAGTATCATCTCTTGTTAAAATTCAAATTCTCATGTGGTCTGAGGAGGGGTAGGAGTTGGAAAAGAATTAGTTATCCTCTTCTAACCTGGTCAGAACAACTTAAACAAGCAGAATTTCAAACAAACAGTTCAATGAAGGAAAAAAAAACTTATAAAGATGCATCTCAATCAGAGTAAAATCTCCATTTGAACTTATGAAAACAGATTCCCTGCTAAGCATTTAAGTTTTGGAGTTCAGCCAAGCTTTCATAATTAAACCATCTGTGAACTGTATCAGCAGAAGCAAATATCAAGACATCTGTTCTCCATTTAATGACACAGATTGCGTTTCCAATGCAGCACTCAGATGCTGGACGGCCAATGATGGTTCACATTGGCCATTCAGCTGCTGTGTCATGGCTCATTCCACAAGTGTCTTGGTGGAGTTGACCAACAGTTTGGGAAAAGATGGGACCCATATTCTTCTTTAATAATTGTGCCAAGCTGATGCTGGATTCCTCCATCTCCTGGACAGTGAACATAAATTTTCTGACAGCCTTCTGAATGCACTGAGGTATTTTGGTATGCACATCAATTAACCTTTCTCCATTGCCTGATTTAGCAATACCATCATTTCAGTCTTCAACAGAACACATGTATAGCTTTGCCCTCTGACAATATTGCACTGGGGCCCTCTTTTCCTTTTTCTTGGATTCAGTGAATCCGTGCCCACAGTTTCACTTGTCCACAACCTAATTCTAAGTTAACCTGTAAATGTTGCGTTTCGTTGGAATCCTGACAGATATTTCCAATCTGTACAATCAGTAATAATGTGTCTTCATCACTGCCTTCCTGCTCTGCCACCACTGCCAGGCCAGTTTGAAGTTCTTGAGTGTTCAAAAAGTAAAAAGTACTAAAATAAAGTTCAGGTGAAAACAGAGTGGGAAAGTAAGAGGTGTGCACTTACACTTTAAATCAGGACTGATTTATGGGATGATTATGGGTTAAATGTTAAGTGGATGTGAAAAGGTTCTTTTTAAGATAAGGATTTTATCATCTTTGCTGGGTTCAACCCAACTAGTGACCATGGTCTTACCAGTAGTCGTTCCTATAAATAGCTAGAGCCATCTCTATATTAGAAACCAGATCATGCAGGAGCACCCCTCCACTCCCAGTCTATGCGACCTTCAGCAGTACCGGTGAGTGTTGTGCAATATGTTTGGGTGATGTAGCTGATATGAAGATCTAGTTGCCGGTATGTGCCAACAGAGACAAGCTGATGTGAGATTTGCTGCTGTGCTGAGTTTGCAAGGGTGAGGTGGTATTTGAACATTTGGGATAAGTGCTGATTGTTGGAGATTGCTCGTAGACGTCTGACCGCAGTGAATTGAGCAGTAGCTGAAGCTATTAATACAATGGGTCATAGAAAATATTTAAAGATGACTCACTCATCTTCAGCACTTGAGTGGGAGCATAAAACATCTTGCAGCACTTTTGGCAGTCCTTGGGGTTAAGTGCTTCACACTGACCTCCGTTGAAACTACTCATACATCTCATTATCTTTCTGAAACGTGTTGCCATCCTCTGGTTACAGAATATCTCTCCTTCCTTCCATCTGTTTCACCAAGATTTTCAGTGCAATGTCAGGCTTCCTTGACGCACCCTTCATTGCCTGGAGTCGTTTAGAGCACTGTGTTATTCCAAATGATCTCAGCATTTCTGGTAACCACAATGCACCTTCCCTTTAGCAGGTTCAGGCTAGCTTTACAAAGTACTAGGAATTAGAATTAGTCGCAATGTTGATGCACGCCACCAATGAGCGGTACAAGGAATGCTGATTACATGCAGAAATCATTACAGAGCAGATGGATTTTTGCCATTTATTGCTAAAGGAATAGAGTATAAAAATAGAGAAATATTGTTGCAATTTCACAACATATTAGTGAGACTGCAACAGCAGCTTTGCTCCCCTTACTTGACAAGGGATGTTACTTTGGAGGCAGTTCAGAAGAGGTTCAATAGATTGATTCCAGAGATGATGGGTTTGTCTTAAAAAGAGACATGTTGAACAGTCTAGGCCTCTACTCTCTGAAGTTTAGAAGAATGTGAGGAGATTTAATTGAGGCATATAAGTTGCTAAAGGACACCAACACCGTAGACACAGGAAGGATGTTTCCTCCCATGGGGCAATCTAGAATAAGAGGTCATAGCTTCAGGATAAGGGAAGCAGATTTGAAATGGATGAGGAGAAATTCCCTAAGACCATAAGAAATACGAACAGGAGTAGGTCTTTTGGCTCCTCAAGCCTGTTCCAGCATTCAATAGGATCATGGCTGATCAAACATTCATCACATCCAATTTCCTGCATTTTCCCTGTAACTGTTGATTCCCAGTCTATTTCAGCCTTAGGTATAGATAAGGACTCTGTTCCCACAGGCTGACTGTAGCAAAAAGTTCCAGAGACTCTCAAGCCTCTGAGAGGAAGTTCCTCATCATCTCAGTCTTAGACTGGCACGCCTTTATTCTGAGACTATACCCTCTGGTCCTAGAATCTCCCATGAGGGGAAACATCCATTCAGTATTTACCCTGTCAAGCTGCTTAAGAATCCTACATGTTTCAATAAGGTCACCTCTTACTCTTCTAAACTCCAGTGAGAAGTGCCCCAACCTGCTTAGTGCTCACTGCTTAACAGTTACAAAACAGGCATCTACCTGACAATGTGGAAAATCGACCAGGTATGTCCTATACGTAAAAAGCAAAACAATTCCAACCTGGCCAATTATCACCCCATTAGTCTATACTCGTTCATGCGTAAAGTGATGGAAGGTGTCGTCCACACTGCTATCAAGCAGCGCCTGCTCAACAATAAACTGTTCAGTAATGCCCAGTTTGGGTTCTGCCAGGGCCACTCAACTCCTAACATCATTACAGCCTTTGTTCAAACATGGAAGAAAGAGGTGAATTCAGCTGAATTCCATTCAACAAAGTGTGGCATCTAGAAGCCCTGGAAAAATTCGAATCAATAGCTATCAGGAGGCAAACTCTCTGCTCATCGGACTCATACCTGTCACATAGGAAGATGGTTGTGGCTGTTGAAGGTCAGCCATCTCAGCTCTAGGGCATCTCTGCAGGAGTTCCTCAGGATAGTGTCCAAGGCCCAACCACCTTCAGCTGCTTCAACAATGGCCTTCCTTTTATCATAAGGTCAAAAGTGGGATTTTTGTTGGTGATTGCATATTGCACCATTTGTGACTCCTCAGATACTGATGCAGTCCATGTTCAAATGCAACAAGATCTGGACAATATTCAGGCCTGATCCAAAAAGTGGCAAGTAACATTTACACCACAGAAATGCCGGGAAATAACCGTCTCCAATAAGAGACAATCTAATCACCCCCCTTTGACATGTAATGTTGTTCCCATCACTGAATCCTCCACTGAATTAACATCCTTGGGGTTACCATTGACCAGAAACTCAACTGGACTCACCGTATATCTAAAGTGGCTACAAGAGTGGGTCAGAAGTTTGGAACTCTGGGGACCTGGTCCTGAAGAAGGGTAACACCCAAAATGTTGAATGCTCCTTTCCTCCAGATGCTGCCAGGCCTGCTGTGCTCTTCCAGTGAATAATAAAAAGTCTTTACTTATGAGTCAATCCCTCCATGCCAGGGTCATCCTACTGAATCTTCTTTGAACTACCTCCAATGATATGATATCTTTCTTTAATAAGGGGAGCAAAACTGCTCACTGCACTCCAGATGTAGTCTCACCTTGTGCAATTGATGTAAGACCTCCCTACTCTTATACTTCATACTCGTTGAAATAAAAAATCAATGTTCTATTAGCCTTCCTGATTACCTGCTGCGTCTGGATCTTTCTGTGTTTCATGCACAGTTATCACCAAGTACCTAGGAGTTGAAACTTTCTTTTTTACTATTTAAATAATACCCGGTTTTAGTTCTCCCTTCCAAAATGAACAACTTCACATTTTCCCATATTAAACTCCATTTGACAACATTTTACCCATTTACTTAACCTATCAATATCTCTCTGTAAACTGTTCATATCTGTCTCGCAATCTGGCTTCCATTTATTAACCTGTGAAATTCACTCCCCCAAAGTGCTGTGGATGCTGGGACATTGAATAAATTTGAGGAGCTAAAAACTACTTCTAATTAGTAATGGGTTGAAGAATTATGAAGAGTGGGCAGGAAAGTGGAATTAAGGTCAAGATTAAATCAGCTATGATTAAATGGCAGAGCAAGCTATGCTTGCTCCTAGTTCTTAAGTTCTTATGTTCTACTGAGCAGACAACACAAAATTGGCATGCAGTGTGCTGTACAATGAATGGGTGCTATGTAATTATGCATAGTGGTTCCCATTACCATTTTCAGGGGTTACCAATTTCACCTACTTCCTGTCTCCCTGGCCACTGTCTGAAACTGAACCAGATTGTTTTCAACCCTTGTGACATAATTCAGAGGTTCTCAAACATTTTTCTTTGAAGGACCCCTTCTCTAACAGATTTGTGATCTCGGTCCGTCCACTTAAATTACTGTGCTTGCAAATACTTATAATACGAAAGTGCTGAATATATGGACTACTTTAATAACGCTATTAACAGAACAGGTCATTACTTAGAGCAGAATTTGAAAACAGTTTCACTGATGTAGACATTGATGAGACAGACCAGACAGACCAGTGATAAAGGCTGAGCACAACTCTAGTAACATCCTTGAACATGCCGACTGCTCTGCTTTTAATGTGGTTTAAGATTGCCTGTTACTGGCCTGTATACACATTCAGTTCACAGATCACATTTAATGCAAACAACTATTCGCCAAATCAGAATTAACTGCAATCTCAGCCTATTTATAGTTTAACAGGCTTAAAACAGGTTACTCTTCTTTTTGAAAAGAATCCCATTAATGGTTTTCTTGCTTCCAATCCTATTAGACTAATGTGAAAGGATCTACGTGTTCTAGTGCATGAGTCACAAAAGGTTAGCATGCAGATACAACATGTAATCAGGAAGGCTAATGGGATGCTAACCTTTATTACGGGAGAAACTGAATATTTATGTAAGGATGTTCTGGTTCAGTTGTACAGGTCACAGTTGGGACCATACCTCAAATTTGCTGTAAGTTTTGGATTCCTTATTTAAGGGAAGCTGTAAATGCATTGTCCAGGTCATCTTTACTTAGAATGCTACGTGGAATAAATGAGTTGCCCGATGAGGAAAGCTTAAACAGGCTGGGCTTGTTTTCACTAGAGTTTAGGAGAGCAAGGGCTGATTTAATTGAAGTCTATAAGATCCTGAATGGCCTTGATAAGATGGATATCAAAAGAATGTTTATTCTTGTGGGTGGGTCCAGATCCAAGGGACACTGCTTTGAAATTAGAGGTCAGTCTTCTAGAAAAACTTGAAAGGAACCTTTTTTCGACGATTGTATGATTTTGGAGCTCTCTGCCTCATAAGGTGGTAGAGGTGGGATCATTGAATATTTGTAAAATGGATTTTGATATGTTGTTTTGACAATGCAATCAAAAGTTGTCAGGAATAGATAGGTACTTGGAATTTGGAATGCAAACAGTTCTTATTGAATGGTGGAACAGGTTTGAAGGGCCGAATAGCCTCCTCCTGCTCTTAATTCATACCCACATAAACCCAGAATGCAAACCCTGCCCTGGTTTTTTGCATTAGTTATTCATATTAAAAATTCATATGACTGCGCCATTTTAGAGAAATGTAGCTCATTTCCACAATTACATGAATCAAACCATTTTTGATCAATATGAACAGAAAATGTTAAGATATCCAGAAAGCCAGGCAGCATTATAATGGCATCTGCTTCAATGTATGAGTCTAAATTGAATGCACAATAGCAGCAGCAACTAGCCTCCTGTTTTCCCTCTCCACTCACCTAAAGTAAATGCAAGACTTATTACTAAAAACCTTGGCAGTTTAGGTACCTGTGAAAGTAAAAGAAAGACAAATATTCAGGAGCTTCATGGGTAGATATGTGGTCAGCTATTCTCACAGGGCAATAGTAACTATCTTTGATTTATATAAAGCAGATGGCCTGTCTTTTTCTCTTCCTTCCTTTTACCCCCTTGTGTTTTTCTCTCCCTTTCTTCTGCCAAATCTTCCAATCAACAAAATGTATCCTTCCTCACAGCTCTATAAAATCAGCACTGATTCAACTTTTCCACTCTGTTTCAAAACATGTTTTCTCTATGTTTCATCTTCAGATTTGAGTATATTACTATATGCTTCTCACAGTCTTGCTCATGTTTCTTTTTCTGCATTTTTCACTCAGACAATCCAGAAACTTTTCTAATTGCCATTTTACTTTGCAGAGTCTGCTCCAATATTGTCTCAAAATTAGCTGACCGAGTTTCTAACCCATACGATAGATCTTTAGTCAAAATAGTCATGGCCTGAATCTCCCAATCAAAGTTAGAAACCCTGTTTCTGATCCCAATCAAGCAAAAAACTACTCATTTATCTTTTGGAGGCATTTGTGGGCAAACTTCCAGGCCTTCCCAACAGAGTAGTCAAGCCCAATCCAGAAATCCACTCCGCCAGCAGCAGAATTGATTGGCACAGAAAGTGCATCCGAATTCAACAGTGGATGTCTTATTCTCAGGTTTAAAGCTCCTTAAACTGTTTCAGTGATGGAGAGTAGGTCAATGTGTAAAGTAAGTGAAGGAGTTCGGTGCCACATTAGTAGGCACGGTTGAATGCCAGGTGGTGAAGGGTTGGGTAAGGTAATGAAGACAGGGTGAGGAATTGAATAGGTTGGGGGTATTTGGAGGCTGTTGATGTGGGTCTAATCATAGGGGTGGGCTTGGGGGTATATTTGAGCCAGAGTGTTTTGGGTCTGAGATGGAAAAATGAAGCAAGTTGGTGTTCAGATTCTGGTAGGTGTCCATGGAGGGGGAGTCAGTGGTGGTGGGCAGGGGAGGTATTTTAGAGCAGGGTGTCAGTATCAGTTGGAGGTCAAGGGTTTGTTGGGGGCCAAGCAAGATTGGGAATTTGGGTCCAGGGTATGGTGGATTGGATATTTATGTGAGATCTAGAGGTTAGTCAGGGGGGTAGGGACAGGGTTCAGAGATAAGTCTATTTCATATTTAGCCAGGAATTATAGCAGGCATTAATTCCTCTGACTTTTTTTAAAATTAGCCATTATTATAATTGAGTCAGAATCACCAAAAGTACAATCTTACCACCTCTAAGATCACCTACCTCCACCTCTGTGAGGTTGTATCACTCTGCTCTGCCTCCGTTTATCTGCTTCTGAAATCCTCAACTGTGTCATGTGTTACTATTTCAATTAACTCTTTATTGGTCTCCCCATTTTATTCTCTATAAACTTGAAATCATCCAAACTTCTGCTATGTCTCAACTTGCACCAGATCTGTTCACTGAACTGCATACATTCAAAGTTAACCAACATCCCGAATTTTAGTATTCTTATCCTTTGTTTTCAAATCCTTTCATACCCAGGCTTCTCTCTCATTCTGTAATCTCCAATAGGCCTGGAACCTTCAAAGTTAACTACAGGTGACTTCTTCAGGATCCCCAATTTTAACTGCTTCGTTATTGATTGCTGTGCCTTCGGACGTCAAGGTCCTAAACTTTAGAATTCCTTCCCTGAATCTATAAGCCTCTTCTTCTGGTTCCTCCTGTTTGGCCTAAAATTAGATCATATACCCTGACATTTCTTTATGTCACTCAGGGTAAAATTTTGTTTCTTAATACTCTTTGAGAGCACCTTAGGTCATTTTACTCCATTGAAGGCACCTTTTCAGTTTCAAAACCTATTTCTAACCCCTTTCAGTTTTGAAAAGAGTCATACCAGACTCAAAATGTTAACTATGTTTTTCTCTCCAGAGCTGCAAATTTCTCCAGCATCCTCTGTGTTTGTTATAAATGCATGCTGTCGTAGCTTTGTGTTTTATTTTTAATCAGACAACCATCTGCTGAACCTGTGTCATAATCTGAACTAGATGCATTTTCATTGCAACTGAGAGCTGAGATGACCAATGTTAGTTTCATGGGACTTTGAGGTGTGGACATTGGGCAGAATGCTTTACCCTCACTGTTAATGGGCTGAATATTTTTCAGAAATCAGCTAAGTTTCATTTTGATTGTGTTTTATAGAGGATTTTTCCTCAGTGAGGCCAAATGAGTTTTCCCGCGCTTTTGTCCCAAACTTGACTTATTAATTAGGTACCACGTCCTAATAATGCCGATTCTTTAATTAGCTGTAGGCAGATGTATTCACTACTGCTGGGATGTTCTGGGATCCTTGGTGCCAGCACTATATATGAAAAATTGTTTTACACCCAGTCCAGTGTTGATAATCTAGAGTTGCCTTGCGCAGAGATTAGTCCCAAACAAGACAGGCAAGGGGAAATTGGAAAATTTGTAGGGACCTGGAGGTCAGGATAATGCAGAGGAGGGATGTCCTCTTCCCCAGGACCTGAAGAGAATACTTTTATGCACAGAGTTGTTACAATTGAAGATGCACTGCTTGAAAGAATGACAGAAGTAGCTCCAATAACGACTCTCAAAGGGAATTGAATACATACTTAATAAGGAAACATTTGCAGGAAAATAGGGAAAGAGCAAGAAAGTTGTACTAAATAATCAGATTGCTCTTTCAAACAGCCAACAGAGCTTCAAAGGACAGAATATTATCACAGTATGTTATCTGATTATTTGAAACTGGAAACAAGAGAACAATCAGAATAACTAATCTGTGAAACAAAGAATATGGAGGACGGAATAAAGAATTGGGTTTGTGTCAGCTCACTGTACTACCATCAGTTTTAGCGTTTCATCATCTCAAATAAATCTTTTTTTATTCACTCTTATGGTGTGGGCATTGGTAGTGGAGGGAATGGATGTTTGTAAATGTGGTGCCAATCAAATAAATGGGCTGCTTTTATCTGGATGGTGTCAAGCTCCTTGAGTATTATTGGAGCTGTACCCATCCAGGCATGTGGGGAGTATTCCATCACACTCCTGACTTGTGCCTTATAAATGGTGGACAGGCTTCAGGAGGTCAGGAGGTGAGGTACTCATTGCAGATTTCTAAGCCTATGACTGTTATTGCAGCTACTGTATTTATACGGTCAGTCCAGTTTTTGGATGTTGATAGTAGGGGATTCAGCAATAGTATTTTCATTGAATGTCCAGGGGTGGTGGTGAGATTATTGCTTATTGGAAATGGTCATTTCCTGGCATTTGTGTGGTGTGAATGTTACTTGCCACTTTTTGTACAGATCTTGTTGTATTTAGACTTGGACTGCTTTGGTATCTCAGGAGTCACAAATGGTGCTGAATATTGTGCAATCATTGGCGAATATCCCCACTTCTGACCTTATAATGGAGGGAAGGATAGAAGTTTTGCAGCAACGTCCTGGAGCTGAGATGACTGACCTCCAAAAACCACAGCCATCTTCCTATGTGCCAGATGCAACTCCAACCAGCAGTGTTTTCTCACTGATTCCCATTGACTCCAGTTTTGCTCAGGCTCCTTGAGGCCATACTTGTTAAAATATTGCCTTGATATCAAGGCAGTCACTGTCTTCTCACCTCTGAATTTCAATCTAATGCTAAACAAGGAATGCTTGATGGTACCATTGATGACATCTTCCTTCACTTCAGTACTACTGCTGGACTTTTGTCAGGGCCCATATCCATTGCAGTATCCAGTGCCTCCAACTATTTCTCAATATCATGTGGAGTGAATCCAATTGGCAGACAACTGGCATCTGTGATGCTGGGGTGTTCTTGTGGAGGCTGAGATGGATCATCTGCTCAGCACTTCTGGCTGATGATTGTTGCAAATGCTTCAGCACCATTCTTTGCTCTAATGTGCTGCACACTCCCCTACCCCATTCAGCATGGGATACTTGCAGAGCCTGACATAGTCACATAGCATGAGTGGTAATAATTCAGTGTTCTGTCTAGTAATTTTTAAAAACCAATTTATTTGCGGCATTTCTAAGCTAGCAATAAATTCTTAGACAAACCAGACCTAAGGTGGAATCTCTCACTACAAGTTACTCTTCTCCTTGAAGCCCATCTTCTTGTCAAAATTTTTATCCACTGATGATATCTCCTGCATTGGCATTTTTCTGACTATGCTTCAATTAAGTGCCTTGAAACTTCTTTTACATTAATGCAGCTTTATAAATTTGAAGATATTGTATCATATTGCACTGAAAAGGTGGTATGAATAAAGGGTTTGCATTTCATTTGATCAGTTCATTTCTCAGAGTCGTTGAGTCATACAGCACAGAAAAAGACCCTTCGGTTCAACCAGTCCACGCTGACCATAATCCCAAACTGAACTAGCGCCACCTGCCTGCACTTGGCCCATATCCCTCCAACCATTTCTTCTTCATACCTGCTGGGTACTGGGTAACTGTGCTCCCTCTGGAAGTTCATTCCACACACAAACCATTCTCTGTGTAAAAAATGTTGCACCTCATGTCTGTTTAAAACCTTTCTCCTCTCACCTTAAAAATATGCCTCCTAGTCTTGAAATGTTCCACCATTGGGGAAAGACACCTGCTATTCACCTTATCTGTACAACTCATGATTTTATGAACCTCTATAAAGGTCACCCCCCCCCTCAACCTCCTATGCTCCAGTGAAAAACATCCCATGTCATGATTTGGAGTTTACAGCTGCTCACCTGCATATAGGGCAACATATTTTGTCAGACTGCACTACAAGCCAGTGACTACGGCAAGTCACATTTTTCTAACCTATAACCAGAATGTGATCTTATCTAACTCCAATCTCCTTTTAGCTCATTCAGTGTCTTATCTGTTATAAGTAGTACACAAGTGTGACATGAGCATGTTCAGAATTAAGACAATAATATCAGAAATAATAATTTCTGGCTTTACATGTGCTATCCTGCATATAACTCAATCCAGAAGTCCTCTTTATATAATTATTGGGAAATATTTATTATTGTTTTGTCCAGGTTACATTACAGCATTTGAACACTCCCTTTAGAATAAGTTGTTTTCTCTGTTAATTTATCCTCCTTCTGTTTTGGACCCTGGTTTATCAGTACTTTTCTTTCCTCCTTCCTCTTCTACATTTTTGTCCAAAAATCCTGAGCTTTGGAGCACATCTGACAGGAAGAGGGATATTTGTTACTTGAAAACAATGTGCGGTCTTCTCATGTGACAGGAAGGGGCAGGCTTACGGGGGGAAAGAACTCAATGCACTGTGACTTACTGGGATATTCAGTCTTCTGTGTTCGGGAATAACATCCTAACAGGAGCTATAATACAAGGAAGTCTAATCACTTTTTGAATAAGGAAGGCCTCAGAATTTAATTAACTAAGGCTCTTCCTTTCAGACTTGAAAAATTTTAAACAAAATAACTTTAAAAACAACATTTGTTTGACTGTGGTGAATGCAAAAGACTGCAAATGATGAAAAGTTCAATGTTCCAATTAATTTCTGTAATTGTGATTTACAACTGTATTTGAAAGTTATAAGATCATTCCTGCAGATGTTTGACAACGAAAAAGCCATTACTCATAGGGTTAAAGAATGCTTTGTCTGGCAGACCATGACAAAAGTTCTGCATCTGAAGCAATAGCTCCCTGTTGCTCAGCCTGAACGTAATGAAATGAAAACAGTACAAAATCCTATTTTATTAAATAAAACATTCAAATCACCAGAGGCATATCATTGTCATGCCATGAAGTGAGGTTGGGGGGAGGAGGAGTGGGGGAGCGGGGGGAGGTTGGGTGGTGGCAGACGGTTGAGGAGTGGGAGGGGGTGGGACGGAATGAGTTCTCAATGAACATCTGTCTTCGCATGCAACTGAGAAGCAGCGACATGAAGCATTTCATGCTGTCTGCTGCCTTTATTTGGCACACGAGTGCCTGGTCTGCGTGCCAATCTGACCACTGAACAAGCTCATTTTTCCTGTGTGTGTGAGACCACTTCCACAAGCCCAGAACACTTTGTGTCATGTAGGCATTTGATAGTCAGTGATGAAGCACAGTCAAAAATTGGCTGCTTTGATGTTTCTCACTTATTTTAGCTGTAGACATGCCTCACAGTAAATGCCCTGTCTCTGCTGTGGGTACACAATAATTTATGGCAATGCTCACAGCTTATTAATTAAAATAGTGAGGTATGCCTAAATTAGTGTCTAATGATTCCAAATGATTCACTTTATAATATAGTGATTTCAGAGTAATAGCCAGGGACCTGAGAAAAATTAAGAATATTTTTGAGCTTGTGATCACTCAATTAAAATAATAAAATATGTCCTTTGAAGCCTATCTGTTGTTAAGTTCCCAACTGCTTTTGGAAACATTTCACGTGCAGTGTGCTACTATAGGAAATAAAGGTACTGAGGATTCTGGAAATCCAAAATAAAAGCAGAAAGTGCTGGAAAAACTGAGCAGATTTGGCAGCATGTTCTTTTGAGAAGAATAATATTGGACACAAAATATTCCCTCTGTTTCTATCTCCCCCGATGCTGAAAAAAGCTTTAGATGTTTCCCCATCACTTGCTGCTATTAACCGAATTTCACTACGTTGCCATATCATCAACAACAACCACAACTTGCATTTATGTAGCACCTTTAATGTAATAAATCATTCAAGGTGCTTCACAGACGCATTGTAAAACAATATGACACCAAGCCACGTAAGAAAATATTAGAATGGTCACCAAATTGGCCTGAATAATTGTTCAGGAGTGTCTTGAAGTAGTAAAATGAAGAAAGAGAAGAGACAAAGTTTAGGAAGGGATTTCTTGAGGTTAGGGTTTAGTCAGCTGGAAGCACAATCAATGGTGAAACGGTTAGAACAGGGAGTGGTCAAGAGGCCAAGATAAGAGCAGCACAAATATCTCAAAAGGATTGTCAGACCGGAGGTGATTAGAGATAGAAAAGGGCAGAAACAATGAGAAAATTTGAAAACAAGGGTAAGCATTTTAAAATATAGCTTGACTGCAAGCCACTCAGGTCAGCAAACGAACAAAGTGGTGATGGAGGAACAGGACTTGCTGCTCGTTATGACACAGCAGCAGAATTTCTGATGACCTCAAGCTTAAGGAAGCTGCAGCGTGGGAGACCAGTCAGGAGTCCATTGGAATAATCCCTGCCCAAACCTCCTTGAGTCTGGAGGTAAGAAAGCATGAACAAAGAGTTTTACAGCAGATGAGCTGATGCAGGGGTGAGATTGAGCAAAGTTACAAAGGTGGACATAAGCAGTGTCAGCTATGGCACAAATATGAGGTTAGAAACTTAACTTTGGATCAAATGAAACACCAATGTTGAGAACAGACTGTTTAATCTCAGAATACCGCCAGGGAGAGAGATAACATTGGTAGCTCAGCAATGGAGTTTGGAGCAGAACTGAAATCAATAATTTCAATCTATGCAATATATAATTGGAAGCAATTTCTGGTTATTTAGTAGAGGATGTCTGTGAAGATTCTAATAATTTTACAAGAGAGGAGTCAAGAGTGGTGAAGACGATGTAGAGCTGAGAATTTCAGTGTACATGTGAAAAATGCATCCAGCTTAGAATAAAATTTGCCAAGAAGGAGCATCTAGTTGAGAAATAGGAGGCAGCCAAGGATTTATCCTTGGGGGACTTCAGAGATAATAATGCAGGAAAAAGAAGAGAAATCACTGAAAATGTTACTCTGGCTTTGATCAAATAGGAAAAAAATAGAGTGGAACTAGGTGAAAACAGATCAATGGAGCTGGCATGCAGGGGAAAGGAGGGGCTGATATGATTGGATATGTCAAAAGCTGCAGACAGGTTGAGAAAGATGAGAGGGAAACATTTACATTTGTCATAGTCCAATAGAATAATGTGTGACTTTTTAATGTGCTGTTCTGGTACAGTGACAGAGTAGTAACCTAATTGGACAGACTCAAATGTGTAGTTCTGGGAACAGATTTGGCAGGCGACAAAACACTGAAGGATTTGGGAGAGGAAATGGAGGTTGGAGATAGGAATAAAAATAACATGAATGCTGGAAAGCTGTAATAAAAACAGAAAGTACTGGAGTAACTCAACTCGTCAGTGCAGAGAGTTTCAAGTCTGAAATATTTGATTTTATAACATAATATTTCTAATATTTATTTATGTACTGAGTTTCTACAGGACTTACTGTTCTGATTTTAGTTGAAAAGATAATTTTCAATGACAGTGGCGTTCAAGAGTTTTTTTTGAGGAGAGAGTGATAACAGCAGATTTGAAGGCCAGCGAGACAGTATGCGCAGAGAGGAAACTATGTCCAGTATTAGCTGACATGGGGATCAGGAGGGGAGCCTGGTTGGCCAACAGTTGGTTTAAGAGAAATAGGTCTCATGAGCAAGTTGAGATCTGAGAGGGCAGACATAGGAGAGAACCTAGAGAACAATAGGCTGTTCAGGGTTAGAGCAGTAGAGGAGTATTCAAGGAGGTTTGGGCAGGTGAACTGGTGGAAAGGAAAGAGGCAACAGGGATTGTCTCAATCTTATTGACAAAGATATCCATGAGCCGTCACACTCGTTGGAAGTGATGGTGCAGGGGAAAGACAAGATGAGGTTTAAGAAGAAACCTTACATTTGAAAAAGAAAAGTCAGGGATTCTCTTTGTATTCCAGGATGATCCAGGAATAGTTTTAGCAGATAGGCACAGAACCTGGTAATGTTTCAAGTGGTCTAGCCAGATCTTGTGATGGCTGGCTAAATCATTTGTGTGCCCTATCCTTTCAATCTACATTCTCTTACCCACTATAGATGTTCAGGAGAAAGTTTCTAGTCCAGTGTTTTAAATAGAGATGCTTCAAGCTGTATGAGACACAAAAAAGACTTTCAGAGAAAAATAAAGCTCCAAAGGTTTGTGTTTCTGATCAAATAAACCATGTAATTACTTCTTTGGAGAAGAGAGGGTAGAAAAAGTAGAAAGAAATTACAATGTGGTCAGAACACAGGGCGGCACGGCGGCACGGTGGCTCAGTGGTTAGCACTGCAGCCTCACAGCGCCAGGGACCCAGGTTTGATTCCAACCCCAGGTGACTGTCTGTGCGGAGTTTGCACATTCTCCCCGTGTCCGCGTGGGATTCCTCCGGGTGCTCCGGTTTCCTCCCAAAGATGTGCAGGCTAGGTGGATTGGCCATGCTAAATTGTCCATAGTGTTCAGGGGTGTGTGGGTTATGGGGGGATGGGTCTGGGCGGGATGCTGTGAGGGTCGGTGTGGACTTGTTGGGCCGAAGGGCCTGTTTCCACACTGTAGGGATTCTAATGATTTTAACATCAAAATGCCAAGAAACAAAACAAGGAGCTGCAACTATGTGTGAAGGCTATGAAATTGAAAGACTGAAAAGACAATGAGTTAGAAATTGTCTACAAATGAAATGGTTCATACACTACAAGGTCTTCACAATGTTTGAATTGTGTTCTCTGTTGCAACAACATCTGACCTCATGTTTCTTGACTATGAAGAATCCTAGTGGTTTAAGAGGTAAGAGGAAATGCGGATCTTACTGAATAGTGAAACAAATTGTAGGAGCCAAACAGCCTACTCCTGTTCCTATTGTGTATGTTTGTCCGTCATGTAGCAACTATGTGATCATTCCGCACTCATTTGGGGAATGTATTATAAATATAGCACATAAAGCTCACAAAGAAATTGTCAAGGCCAAACTCCTTAGGAAAAAGTTATGATTGTCAGAATGCCATGTCAAGCAATCACAATTTCACATCCTTGAGATCTGATCAAGATCTACTAAAACTTCAAAGACAACGAAGTTAGCACTGATGTTGCAGAGCTGCACACTGGCAAAGACCTGCATCTTGTCACTGGTGTCTATAGTAGTTTCCCAATTGTACAAGTTGTCGGGAATACTTCAACATAAAGTAGTCATTCCAAATCTTGACCAGATTTCCACCTTGTTTGGAGTCCCACAAACAATGAGAAGCCACACTGGAGATCATTCAGCAGTGATGATTTCAGTAAATTCATGAATTATCTGAAATTTGCGCATTGAAATATTGCACTGTATTCACCAGGCGCTAACAGAGAATTTGAGATACCTTAGAGAAAGTGATATCTTCAGCAATAGCTGACATCGAGTCATGCAGGTAAGTGTTGTAACATTTTCTGTGCAGTTACAGAGGAGTTTCATTCATTTACTGGAAGCCTCCATCATTGTACATTCAATGTGCATGTGTCTTCCTAAGCTATCGTGCAAAGCTGATGATCAATATATAAATGGAGAATGAGTTTCTGGAGTGTGTTAGGGATCATTTTCTAGATAAGTATGTTGAGGAATTGACTAGATAACAGACTATTTTACACATGATCACATTATGTGGTGAAAAACGACTAATTAACAATCTTGTTATAAAAGACCCTTTAGAGATGAGTGACCATAATAAATAGAATTTTACGAAGTATCTGGAAGTGAGTTGGCTACAGAAATAATCAATGTATTGAAGACTACCTTCCAAAGTTCTATAAATTCTAGCATGATTCCTGCAGATTGGAGAGGAGCAAATGTCATCCAATTATTTAAGAAGGGAGAGAGAGAGAAAACAGAACTGCAGACTTGTTAGCTTTCTGTCAACAGCAGGCAAAGTGACAGAATCTATTAAAAATGATAGGATAAATAGACACTGGGCACCGTCAGAATGGTAAATCATGAGCATGGAGCTTTTTGAAGATGTTACAAAAAAAACTAATAAAGGGGGTCCAACAGACATTGTATATTTAGATTTTCAGAAGGTTTTTAATAATGTTCCCCACAGGACACCGGTTTAAAAAAAAGAATTAAAGCACATGGGATAAGTTGTGTCCTGACATGGATTAATGATTAGATAATTGGTAAAAAAAAAAAACAGCAATTAAGAATAAATGGGTCACTCGTTGAGATAACTGCACAAAAGCTTGTATCTTGTCACCAAGATACCCTCCCTGAACTGAGGAGATTCTGTATCTCCTGTTTATACTGGTCAGCGCGGCTTCCCTGATCGGGATACTGGCCTACGAGTTTTCCTGCTCAAGTCAGGCCTTGTAGGACTCCTTTGCTTTCTCTAGTCCACATACCAGCAGCAACTACAATGGCTTCCCGGCCCAGGTCATGAAGAACTTTTTAGCCACTTGGCTGAGGCTTGGCTTTTTTGTAGTATTCTGCTGTGGGCTGGCCTAGGGTCCCTCTGTTCAGGACATGCCCTGCATGAGGCTCTGCTATTGCTTACACTCAAGTGGTGTTCCCCAAGCTCAGTTGGGCAGATGAGGGAGTCCACTTCCATTGGGATGCCCTGTAGCTCCCATTCTTCACTTGCTGCATTTTCTAATAACAGGGCCAGCTGCAGTGTCCATTTGAAGTCCAGTTGGGCTTCAGCTGGTAGGTGCTTTTGCATGGTTACATCATTAATCCCACATACCAAATGGTCTCTCAGCATCACATTCAGATTTAATGCAAAATCACATGCCTCTGCCAGTGGTCTTAACCTCATCAAAAATCCTGATAAGGATTTGCTGGTTCTCAAAAAGCTGAATAAAACTGATAGTGTCTCAGGATTAGAAAAGGTTTGGGGTCATAATATTCTTTAACCAAACCCATCAACACTTGGAAGTTTTTAATAGCTGGTGCCACCGGAAAAGTTAAGACCCTAATAACTGAAAATACTGCAGTTCCACAAGCAGTCAGAAGAATTACTTGTTGCTTTTCACCTGCCCCAATGTCATTTGCCCATTCCTGCCATCCCAGGAATCAGCCTGGTAAACAATTGTTACACTTTATCTATAGCCAGAACATCCTTCCTCAGATAAGGAGACCAAAACTGCTCACAGTACTCTAGAAGTGGTCTTAGTCAGGTCCTGTGCAATTGCAGCAAGGCATCCCTGTTCCTCTACTCAAACTGTAAAAGCCAACACACCATTTGCCTTCTTCACCACCTGCTGCTCCTGTGCGCTTACTTTCAGTGACTGCTGTACAAGGACAGCCAGGTCTCAGTGCACTTCCCTCCTTCCCAATCTAGTTACCAATCAGATAATAATCTGCCTTCCTGATTTTGTTTCCAAGGTGGATAACCTCATATTTATCCACATTATACTTCATCTGCCATGCATTTACCCACTCACTCAGCCTGTCCAAAACACACTGCAACATCTCTACATGGTCCTCACAGCTCAAACCTCCAACCAGCTTTTTGTCGTCTGCAAATTTAGGATGTTATATTTAATTCCTTCATCTAATCATTTATATATATTGTTAATAGCTGAGATCCTAAGACGGATTCCTGCAGCATCCCATTAGTCACTGCCTGCCATTCGGAAAAGGACAAGGTCATTCCTACTTTTTTGTTTCCTGTCTGCCATCCCATTCTCTATCCATGTCAGTACGCTACCTCCAATTCTAAGCACTTTAATTTAACATGATAATCTCTTGTATGGGATCCTTTTTGAAATCCTTCTAAGAATCCAAGTGAACCAAAACCACAGGCTCCCCCTTATCAACTCTACTAATTACATCCTTTGGCGGCATGGTGGCTCAGTGGTTAGCACTGCAGCCTCACAGCACCAGGGACCGGGGTTCAATTCCAGCCTCAGGTGACTGTCTGTGTGGAGTTTGCACGTTCTCCCCTTGTCTGTGTGGGTTTCCTCCGGGTGCTCCGGTTTCCCCCACAGTCCAAAGATGTGCAGGCTAGGTGGATTAGCCATGCTAAATTGTCCATAGTGTTCAGGGGTGTGTGGGTTATAGGGGGACGGGTCTGGGTGGGATGCTCCAAGAGTCAGTGTGGACTTGTTGGGCTGAAGGGTCTGTTTCCACGCTGTAGGGATTCTAATAAAAACATTCCAGTAGATTTATCAGGCATGACTTCCCTTTTCCTAAAACTGTGCTGATTCTGCCCAATCCTGTCTCTGTTTTCCAAGAGGTCTGCTAGTAATTTCTATCGTGGACTCCAGCATTTTCCCTGCTATCAATATCATGGATAACCTGACTATAATTCCCTGTTTTCTCTCTACCTCCTTTTTATTTTAAATAGCAGAGTTACATTAGCTATCCTCAAATACATAAGAACTGTTTCAGAATCTATAGAATCTTGAAAGATGAGCACAATTGCAACCATTATTTCGAGATCCACTTCCATAAGTACTCTGGGATGTAGATTATTGGGCCTTGAGATTTATCACCCTTTAATCGTGTCAATTTCTCCTGCACTATTTCCTTACATATACTGACTGGTCCCAAGTTCCCCAATATTTCTTGGTACATTATCCTCCATTGTGAAGAGAGAATGGGAATATTCTTCAGGACGACTTAAACAGGCCTTTTGAATGGGAATGAACATGGGAAATGACATATAATGTGGAAAAATCTGACGTTGGTCAGCGAAGCTGGAGACCAGAGTACTTCTTAAATGATAAGAGGTTGGAAAATGCAGATGTATAAATGGAGCTTGGTGCCCTTGCCAATGAGTCATTGCAGGCTAAGAAGTAAGCTGTTAGGAAAGCTAACGGAGTGCTAGCCTAAATTGCAAGAGGATTTGAATACAGGAGAAGTGAATGCTTCAATTGTCTATGAGCTTGTTGAGACTGCATCTGGAGTACTGTGTACAGTTTTAGTCTGCTTACTCCAGGAAAGATATTATTGCCCCAGAAGGAATGCAATGAAGGTTCACCAGATTTGTCACCAGGCTGGCAGGACTGTCCTTTGAAGAGAGATTGGACAAATTGGACCCTGTATTCTCTCATGTTTTGAAGAATAAGACGTGATCTCATTGGAACTTACAAAATATTGAAAGGCACAGACAGGGTATTTGCAGGTAAGGTACTTCACCTGTTTGGGGAGTTCAGAACAGGGTGAATAATTTAAAAATAAAGTGGACGAGGAGAATTCTTTTTTCATTCAGTGGATTGAGACCTGTTGGAATTGTCTACCCCTGAGAGCTCTGGAAACTCAGTCTTTGAGTTTGTTTCAGGTAGAGATTGATAGATTTCTGATTATCAGCAGTGTAAAGGCTTTTAGGGATTGAAGTGTTTGATCATCCATGATTGTACTGAATGAAGAGGCAGGATCAATGAACTGAATGGCCTACTCATTTACCTATGTAACAAGCATGGGGCTGGATGAACACAGCAGGTCAAGCAGCATCATGGGA
>JAHRHZ010000126.1:3628250-3645109 GCA_024137785.1 Ginglymostoma cirratum | reverse complement strand
TCCCCCATTTCTGATGAAGGGTTTAGGCCCGAAACGTCAAGTTTTCCTGCTCCTATGATGCTGCTTGACCTGCTGTGTTCATCCAGCCCCATGCTTGTTATCTCGGATTCTCCAGCATCTGCAGTACCTTTTATCTCATTTACCTATGTTCCTAGATACACTAATGATGATCCAGAACAGAAGGATTGAATGAAAGTAATCGTAATACAAAATGTGAAATGTCCAGCTCCATCACTAAAGCCAGGAGATAACGAATGGAGAAATGTCATAGGGTCATTTGCTTTCCAACAGGACTATCCCTATCCACACCTCATGTTTTTGAAAATTTACATCAGATTTCCTCTTACCGTTCTCTTCGTCAAGGAAAACAGTCCAAACCTCCCCAATCTATGCTCATAACTGAAGTTTTTCATCCCTAGAACCATTCTTGTAATCCTCTTCTGCAATTTCTCTAATGCATTTGCATCCTTCCTATCGCGCAGCGCCCAGGACAATACACAAAACTCTAGTTGATATCTAAGTAGTGACCTATATAAGTTCAGCATAACCTTCCTGCCCCTGGACTTTATGGTCCTGTTAATGAAGCCTAGAAAACTGTATGTTTTATTAACTTTATTAACTCCTTTGACACTAGAATAGAATATTCAAATGGCTGTGTTCTGCAGCATAATAATTCTGTGATACTTGAATGCCACCTTTTATAGCCACAGCACATATACACTAAGGTCCCTCTGCTCTGGCATGACTTTTAAAATTGTACCTTTTAGCTTCTACTGTCTCTCATTGTTTGTATCAAAATATATCACCTCACACTTCTCCACATTGACCATCACCTGCTACCAATCCACCAACATACCAATAACTTTTGTGAAGTTCTACAACATCCTCTGCGCAGCATACAATGCTCCCAAGTCTTGTATCATCTAGATACCTTGAAATTGTCCCTAGGAGTTGTGCCTAGATGGTTTAGATATTTCAATAAAAAAGCAAGGCTCCCAGTACAAACCTTTCTCCAGCCTGAAAATTACCCATTAACCATTACTCTGTCTCCTATCCCTCAGCCAATTTGTAACCACATTGTTATTGTCCCTTTTATGGGCACTTGATCAACTTAGTCCACCACATTCACAAGAATCAGGTATAGAACTGCCTCCTTTATTATTGGATTGGATTACATGTGGTGTCAGACAATAACTAACTCGCAAGAGAAAACAATTACCATTCTGAAGGGATCATATCACAACATGATCTATTTTCAGTTGCTGAGCAAATGTTTCATCTCATTGTATGTATTTGAGTACATTGTGAAATTAATAGAACGGTTAGAATATGCAATAGCATTACTGGTGAGGTTAATGTTCATGTTATGCTTGGGTTTATTGCTTATGCCTTTAGAAATTAACAAGTTGAAACATCTGCTTCTTATTCAGTGAGAAGGGGAGGGATGCAGCGTACTGAAAACTGCATTTTTCATTTTGTCTATTTAAGGCTACCATTACCATTACCATGCGCTAGCAAAGGGAGTTTAGAAGAAGAATAAATAAACATAGGATTTAATAGCATGTGCCGCACTTCTGCTTCATACTAAATGTACTGTAACTCCCCAAGAATTTTATCAGCATTATGTCAGAGTAAGCAGAAGAGATTTTTAAAAAACCTCCTGGATGTACTTGGGCTTCTAGATTCTAAAGACGTCACTGCTCATGCCTGGTTATGTTTGTAATAAAGACGGGACTTCTCGACATTTCATCTATTGTTGGAGGCACTCTGGAAATGTCCTTTTTGGGAGGAATCATATCTTAAGTTGTGTTGTTTTGTACTTTCTCCCAAAGGGCCAAGCGCTACTGGACAGGGAAGTCTGGGATGGCAACTGATGTAAGTGGCAAAGATGGATTTAACCAAATGGATGATGTCAATGGGTCATGATGAATCGTGGGTGTATGAGCACCTCCCAAGGCTCCATTGTTCCTATTACATTGTGTCTTGCCTGTTGCTGTTCATGTTCTTTTTGCTGCTAAACATCAGCTTCTTTATCATCCTCCTCATTTGAAGATACCTCACATTTCACTATATACTTATTGCTAGGGCCTCACCCTTCTGCAATGCTAAGTTTCACATAGGATAGCAGACCACCAGAATCTAGTAGGCCTTTGCTGGGACATAGTGAACTCACTATCTGGAACAATCTATACACATGAATCTCTTCCTCAAAAGGTCTATGGTCTGCTCAATGGCGGTTTGGGTTGGTGTGTGGCCGGTGGTGTTTCTCCTCTGCTTCCATACTGCGATTCCACATTGGTTCCACCATCCATCTCTTTAATGTCACTAGGAATCTAGTCTTGAGGGCACAATCAGGTGGTAAGAGAGGATAAAAAGCTTGGGCACCTGGGAATGATTGAGAATGGAGGCTTCATGGCTGTTCCCAGGTTACATGCACATATCTACATGATGCGTTGGCATCAGATACAGACCATTAACATATTCATAGATCAAAATCCTCTCATGTGACGGATTGGTACAAATTGGCCTGTGGGAACCATGATTATCACATGCATGATATTTATGACAGCTTACACCTGGGAAGAGTCTAGCAATGGCCTCAAAGTCTCAGGTTATCTCAGACTGACTGTCCAGATAATTAGAAAAGTGAAAAGTGCTGCTCCTTTGATATGGATCTGCCATAATCTGCCATTATCATGCAGTGATGCTTAGGTTAACTCCTGCAACATAAGAATGAGACATTGAGACATGAGAATGTTCAGAAGCGATCTACCAGGATGTTGCGGAGAATGAAGGGTTTGAGTTTTAAGGAGAGGCTGGGACTTTTTAACACTACAGCATAGGAGGTTGAGGGGTAACCTTATGGAGGTTTATAAAATCATGAGGGGTAGAGAAAAAGGTGAATGGCATGTGTCTTTTGCTTCGGGTAGAGGCTGTCAAGATTAGGAGGCATTTTTTTTACATGAGAAAGATTTATAAAAAGACATTAGGGGCAACTTTTTTTACACAGACAGCGGTTCATGTTTGGAATGAATTTCCCGAGGAAGTGATGGATGTAGGCGGAGGTACGTTTAAAATACATTTACATAAGCACATGAATAAGAAATGTTTGGAGGGGTATGGGCCAAGTGCAAGCGGGTGGGATTCGTTTAGTTTGGGATTATGGTTGGCATGGACTGGTTGGACTGAAGGGTCTGTTTCCACACTGGATAACCGTATGAATGTATGACATGGATTACATGCTTTGAATTTTTATTACAGCACCAGGTATCCATATATGTATATTAAAATCACAGGCAATTGACATCAATGTACAGAAGTACGTGCTGTCAGTTAAACAATCAAATGGAATTGTCAAAATGTAATTAATAAAATGAATAATTTAGATTTCAAGATGACATTTTGGACATTTGATAACTCATTCTGATCTGGCAACCATATACTCCCATCAGGAAAGTGATGCGTTATTCTCTGTTGTTCTTGGATGATAACTAGGTTGTCTTGCTGTTGGTCACTGGCTCTCAATATCAAGGTTCTGTCATGGTGTTTTGGCCACTCTAACAGCTCATTGTCTATCGATACACCTTTGCTGCAGAGTGCCTTCTCCATACTTGGTTCTGCTTGTGTTTCTCTTTGTGTCCTTCTGCCACATTGCAATACAAAGGTTGTCCAGGAAGACAGGCCAGAGATTGCTGCTGTCTAGATCCATGTTCCTGCATTTGCTTTCCAGCCAGGGTCCCCTTCTCGCTGGAGGATCCACCTTCTCACTGGATAATATCCATAGCACTCAGTTACCACTGGGCTGAAGGGCCTCTCTGCCAGTTTCTTCATCAACACAACTTAGCCACTTCTTAGCTCCCTGCCCATGGATGTGCATGCCTAAAATATTATGCAATCACAACTTTAACTATGTTAACTAGCTTCCAATTGCCATTCTTCCAAAACCACGCACTTTTCCTGTTTTAACCATGAGCCCAGCATTATGATAGTGCAGGATATTACTTCAACACAATAGTACTTCTAAGCTGCTATCAATCACAGTCACACTGAGGCAGGATCTGAAGCATGTACTCTGTACATACACAACACAGCAGCAGCCCTACTGGTCAGGTGGCTCTACATGGCTTCCCAGTTACTATTCTATGGATTATTCTTATCTTTAAAATAGAGAATCCAGATTATTGTTCTACCAGTGCTTGTATGATTGATTGTGCTCATAAGAAAATACAATATGTCTCATAAGATTTTGCATTGCCTCTCCCCCAGCCTCCAATGTAATCAACAACGGGGCCAGAAAAGATGCTGAAGAGGAAGATAAGTTTGAAGACACTTTGTTTTGCACATATCTTACAAACATTGCAAATCTTTCCAATGGTCAAGTTCACTTTCCCTCCCCCAATTTCAGCAATGGACTTATTGAGTGCAATTCCATGGGAGATTCGCTAGTCTCTATGTCTATGATATTTGTGACACAGGTAGAATTAAGATTATTGGATATATTGTCATTATTCACAGGCTCCCATCTGCAAAATGATTTTACCTGAAATGGCTCTGCTTCATTCAGTCCATCCTGCACTGCCATTAACACAAACTATTAGAAACAACTAGGAGGGTCAAAAAAACTTAAAGGAATAAACTTTTTTTTTCTGCTGATTTGATTCCTTCTGCATCCTGCACTGTTCCAAGTTTAACTGGAAATAAATCCAGTTTGAACTTGTTGCTCGGTGAATCATTTATACTCTTAACTATTACAAATACATAACTGTGTTTTAATTGTGGCAAATGTTGTTAAAAGGAATGTGTCCTATCATCAATACTTTGCCCATTAACATTTCTGTTAAAAGCTGTTGAAGTCGTCATGCTCTGAGATTTAATTAGTCACTGAGTTAAGCATATTAACTTAGTTATCTTTAATAGAAATGTGTTATTATCTGTTGCTTTTGGCTGTTAACTAGGTCATCTTGCTGCTGGTCATTGGCTGTCAATATGAAGGGTCTGTCATGGTGTTTTGGCCACTCTAACAGCTCATCATCTATTGGTACACTTTTGCTACAGAGTGCCTTCTCCATACTGGATTCTGCTTGTGGTTCTCTCCGTGTCCTTCTGCCACTTCCCAACAGTTAGGTTGTCCAGGAAGACAGCCCAAAGATTGTCACTGTCTAGATCCATGTTCCTGCATTTGGTTTCCTGCCGGGCTCCCCTTCTCACTGGAGGATCCACATAAGTGGATAATATCCGTAGAATTCAGGTACCACTGAGCTGAAGGGGTCATCCCCCTGGCTGAATGGAGTTAAGCTACCTCAGCTAAAATCATTTTACAGATAGGAGTCAGTAAATAATAAAAAACGTATTCAACAATCTTCACTCTACATTGTTACAAATGACATAGACATACAGACTAGCAAATCTCCCATGGAATTTCTTGTAATGAGTCAGAAGTTGCACTACAGCAAATGATGGAGTATATTGGGGGTTGAGTGGGAGGAGGAGGAGAGTTGATCATTGAAAAGATTGGAAAGTTTTGCAAAGTTTATAAGGTAGATATGTAAAATAAAGTGAATCTTCTTTTCTTTCGGCTTCTCTCATGTTACTTGGGGTTGTCTCAATAATAGTGTTACTGCTGCCTTTCTCTTCCTATCACCATGCGGTGTCCCATGCAGCCCCACTATATTTAAGTCTCTCAAACAGCTCATATTGTCTACCTGATCGCAGGCCTTTCCTGACAATCCCATCTCCATTACTCCCCTCGTCACCTTTCACCTCTCTCTTTGCGCTGCCAATAGCCATACCAATCCAATCTCTTCTCAGCCACTCTCTTCAATGCACCCATAATCTTCACTGAGCCCCTGATGTGCTGATAGTGCACTTTCTCATTTCTCCACAAATCCATCCACAATGATATAAGAAGTGAACGAAGTGCTTAAAACTGTGAAGAGATAGAACAACATAGACAAATATAAATCTTTTCCAGTGATTGCAAGATCAAGAATCTACATTTTATATAAAAATACAATCTTACAACAAGAAGCAAGAGGCTTTTTTTTGGTTGCACAGTGGTTTGTGAGGCTGAGGAATGTACAAAGTCTGTGGGGCTTAGTTCCCTCAGTATTTTCCCACAATGCCTCTGTGAACTGTGTTGGAGTTTTGTTGGATATTTTGTCCAACACGGATAAGGGATTTCCACTGAATGTCTGACAAAGTTCCATGGCAGAGCAACGAGAAGCCTCAGGAAATTCCTCATTGTGTCAACATTTAAAATAATTCAGAAAAATGATTGTGAAACAGGAAATCAAGGGAAAGGAGCAGACACATGGATGAGGGGGAACTGCTTGTTCAAAGTTTGGACACCAACACAGACTTATGGGGTATATTTTAATTCCTGCGCCGGTCTAAGTGATTCCTCTATGGACGACTGTTTGCAGGCTTGTGCTGTCAAGATCCTGAGATTCCTACACTTCCTTGAGGTTTCTCCTGCTTATAATTCTGCGGCAGTCAGGATAGCAATGGTCGACAGGTGCTGCTTTACTTTTAGTTTTGTACATTAATCCAGTCAGGGGAGAGAAATACTTTTCAATCCCATAAATTGTGACCCTCACCTTGCTGATTCCAGAGTGGGGATTATTAAATCTGACATGTACACCTAGCAATTCTGAGCAAGATCGTTGCTACAATAATTATGTTTTTACGTTCCCAGTCCCATTTTTATGTGCTTAATTGCCTTCTAGATCAGTCCAAGGAGAGGCAGTTATATGGTGCTAATGTCACTGAGTAATCATAGAATACCTGCAGTGTGGAAATAGGCCCTTCGGCCCAACAAGTCACACTGACCCTCAGAGCATTCGACCCAGGCCCATCCCTCAATAACCCACCTAATCCACTCATCCCCAAACACTATGGCCAATTTAACATGGCCAATTCACCAAGCCTGCACATCTTTGGACTGTGGGAGGAAACCTGAGCACCCGGAGGAAATCCATGCAGACATGGAGAGAATGTGCAAACTCCACACAGACAGTCACCCAAGGGTGGAGTTGAACCCAGGACCCTGGTGCTGTGAGGCAGCAGTGCTAACCACTATCTGAAGGCCCAGGTTAATATTCTGGGAACAGGAGTTAAAATCCCACTGTGGGCAGATGGTGAGATCTGCATTCAATAAAAATCTGTCATAAAAAGCTGGCCTATTGGTTATCATGCAAACAACGTCAATCATCAGTAAAAACCTGTCGTGATCATTAGTGCCCTTTAGGGAAGGAAATCTTCTTGTAATTCCAGACCCATGGCAATGTGGTCAACTCTTACCTGCTCGCTGGGCTGTTAGGCATGGGCAATAAATGCTGACCTAGCCAGTGACATTCACATCCTGGGAAGGATCAAAAAAAAAAAAAAAAATGAATATCTGATTAGTACATCTCCCTCTCCTTTGGCTGATCAGTTGTCTGGGACATTTTAATTTCAGTCTGAATGCACAAAAAATAACTGTGAATCAGCATGCCCTGTTTCTAGACCACATAGAAAAGACGACTAGTGGGTCCATTATACATTTGGTGCTGCTTTCAATGAGCCATCCAATCAGTCCCACCCATTTTGTTCTTTCTCCAAGGCCTGAAGATGATTAGATGTAGGAGCAGAAGTAGGCTATTCAGCCCATCGAGGCTGCTCCACTATTGTAGTTTTGTTTCCCCTTTCAAATGAATATATAATTCCTTTTGAAAGTTCTTACTGAATCTGCTTCCACTGTCCTTTCAGGTCATGTATTCTAGACCATAACAACTTGCTGCCAAACTAAATCTCGTCTTTCAACCTCTAATTCATTGGACAGCCAACTTTAATCTGTGATTTTCTTGCTGGTGGAAATGATTTCTTGTTCATTCAGCTAAGAGTTCCCATGATTTGAATATTTCCATTAAACCTTACTTTAACCTTATTCTTCCAAACTCTTAATAACAACCCATTATTAATTCAGGCGTTATACGCCAAGGGCAATTTCTAATCTGTTGAATACATGTTTTGTCAATGGAAAGTCAAGATATTTGTATATTAAGAGTTATCACTACCCAGATTATTAACTATGGACTGGAACTCACAGATGTACTTACAGGGCTAAATAGTGGGAATCATTGATGCGCATTGAAGTAAATCATCAAACACCTCAAGCCATGGTTGCAAAACAACTTGATCTACTCAACATTACCAGGGATCATTACACAGGGATTCTATGCCCTGAAGCATGCACAGATATATTAACTTATTGTAAAAAATTTGAAATGAATTCAAGCATGGGAAGTTTGTTGAAAAGCTATGTAAGAAGCAGAAATTCATAATAATATCTATAATATGTTATTGCTTTTTAAATAGTTACCACAGTGGAATTCTAGCATGTCCCAGAATTTTCTGAAAATATATAGTGAGTGACACATGCAGTTATTAACTTGAGAATTCTCAAATTTGTGATGAGCTAGAGGTACCCCATGAATTACAAATTGTCACAAACAGCTAAATGCTTGTTCTGCTATTAGCCTCACAAAAACTGCATTTCATCATTAATTTTTCTGTGAATTTCATGAACTTACTGCATTTGTCCATTAATTGCAGGAGCTTGAGATATGTCTAGTAATTAGTAGTTTAGCTGTTCTTCTTAAACTGATAACCTGTTAATAACAGTCAATCAACTTCTTTTGTCCAGAATACATTTCCATAATGGAAATTTGTCCTTGCGTACATTGAATTGCTGTAGGAGATTTTTAAAATGTCAATTTTAAATTAAAATACTTCTTACTTTTCCCTTCCTTCCTTCATGATCCCTTAATCCAATATTTACTTTCCCTCTCTTGATTTCTTTCTCTGTTCCTACTCTGGCTTTAATTCACCCTCATTCTCAGTTCTTCATCTGCTTCTTTAAAGTCGGATGGCTAAAAGAGATGTATTGTTGGTCCTATCACTGATTACACCTCATCTTATTCAGTGGCACCTTAAGCCATTTTGTGGGTAGAATATTTTTTGAGTTGAAGCAGAACAATCTGAATGGTAAAAATATTTGCAGGGCTACAGGGAATCAGCAGGAGGTTGCACAAAGCTGAATTGTCCTCACAGAGAGCTAACAAAGACTCAATGGACCAAATTGCCTACTTCTGTATCTTAACAATTTTATCAAGCTATGATTCCATTCTGAGTGTTTGTACTCTGGATTTTCACCAATTAACATAGATTAAATTCCAGATAGTCTATATATAAGCATTTTGATTAAACTGGCTCCAAAAAATTTAATTAACCCCTAATACCAAATGTTAAATATGTGGCTCCAAGCAATTGTGTATTAGCAGTACCTCTGGACAATCATACTCCATTGGCCCTTTGCAGCTTTGCCAATTCCACCCTGCTTTTGGCACCAGTTCCATACCTCTTGCGAATATCAGATGGAGACTTGCCAGCCCTATTGATTAGGTTGGTCAATATGCTAACGCACATTTTGAGCGGACTTATTATTTTTATAAAGAACAATTTATTAAGGCAGAAGTGTCTAAAGTTGTAAGGACTTCCCACTACACCTGATTTACACACTTGAAGCCTCAAAAGATAACAAGGAACACCAAAACAAATTCAGTTTAAGCCAACCCTTTTGTTCGAAAGGCAAAGCCTTCAATCCAAATTATCACAATGGTGTGGTAAATTTCCTTGACTTTTACAGCTGGTAAGAATGGTTTGTGCTCTGTTTGTGTATGGCACCGACTTTAAAAAAAAAACACAGATGATCCAATTGGCCAAGACCATTCTAATTCGTTCAACTGCAAAATGGGGCAGGCCCATCCAAGTAACTCAGGTAAAGAGATCATGTGCTTTTGTTATTCTGGAACAAAGAAAACAAATTTTCCAAATTCCAGGATTCTTAAAAAATCCATTGCAATGTCAAATTTAGCATTTTCTTTCAACTCTTTTTCCCTTTTCAAAATATCCTTTTCTTGTAATTCTTTGCAGTATAAGCTGAAAAAACAAATATATTAGATGTTTTAAAAATCGATATCTGCCAAACTCAAAACCAAGTTATATATGAATTCATACCTGGACTAAACTCGCACATCTTTAACAAAATAAAATTCCACTTGAATTGCAAATCTGATCAGAAATTTCATCTGAACTTTACACCTTAAAATATTTGTTTTGTTTCAATTATTTCCTATTCATCCAAAATTCCCATTATGAAATTTCTTTTTGACCCTGAAGTATTAAAACTTACCACAGCAAAATCACAACTTCAGAAAATAAATAAACTTAAGAAATACAACATCCGTACAAAATCTTTATTACACACACTCTCACATTGGAGGGTTCCCACTCAATCTCCACAGCTTTCACTTAACTTTAATCAAGTTAAATCCATGTGCTTTCAAAATAAATAAAACGAAATAAATTACTTAAGCCATAGGTCTCAGGTTCTCTTTTCAGGCAACCTTTTCAAACAAGGTCTAAAAAACTCAAGAGAAAGTGATTTTCAGACACAGAAATATTTTAACAGAAGCTGAAAATCTCTCTCTCTTTCAATTTATCTGCTTGAAAAGTGTATAATTATTTCCTTACCTCAAGCATCATTTTCTGTAACTAATTCAGTGACATAAACACTAGACACAAACTTTCAGAAACGCAACAAATCAAACCGTACACTCCAATAAAACACAAGACTAAACAGGAATGCAAAAAGAACTGCAAATGCTAGAATTCAGAAGAACTTGCTGGAAGAGCTCAGCAGTTGGCAACTGCTGTGGAGAGAAAGCAATTTAACATTTCGGGTACAGTGACCCCAGACTGAAGAAAGACCCAAAACACTAACTCTGCTTTCTCTCCACAGATGCTGCCAGACATGCTGAGTTTTACCAGTAATTTCTGGGGTTTTTTGATATAAATAAAGATTTAGTTTTGAAAAATAGTCATACTGGACTCAAAATTTTAACTCTGTTTCTTTTTCGGCAATCTTTGCATTTGTTAATGAAAACCTTACTTTACTCATATTATCTCGTCGCTGTTCTTCTTTTCCATACACAGCAAAACTCAGTGCAGTTGTTTCCAACTTCACTTTCTCTAACCGTTATCTTTAGCTTCAAAGTTTACTTTATTTCACTTATCTTCTCTGTATACACAAAAAAAAGATCCACGGCTGTCCTGTTGAAAGATATAGGCAGATTTTAATACTTTTTGTTGTGCTCTGCTCTGTCAAAATACAGAAGACATCCTCAAACAGAACTCTTATTTTGGAATTCAAACTGTCCAACTTTTCCTAGAATGTTAAAATCATTAAATTGTCCTTCTTTTCCTCATCCATCATTCTTGGACAAAAATAACTACTTCTGCAAAAAAATTGTGTCACACTTCTGTAAATACTTCTCTAGAAGAGTTTTACTATCCTGTGATACTTGAAATATCTTTCAAAGGTATTTCTTCCAATTTTCTTTATGCGGAATTCTGTACATCAAGAGATCACTGTGGATCACCGGAACATTTAACCTGCCACTCATCCTAATAGAAGACATTTTCACCACAGGAACTAAATGTCACTAGCCAATCATGAGTCTCAAACTCTATGAAATGTGCTTTGGAACTTTTGGGTTATGCACCAATCTTATCCTGGATTTCAGCACCATTTTGTACAATTTTGGACTGTCCTATAACTTTAATTCCAAGACCTATATCAATTATAACTATAAAGAGACTCTAAAACAGTCAATCTAAGGAATTACAAATCTTGATTGATTACAAGACCCATTCCAGGCATAACTGTGTTTTCATAAATTTTATAGAATGTATTAAGTTTATTGTAATGAGTACAAGAGAAATAATACTTAATGAAACAGGGAATATCAGTCATACCATTTCACAACACTGGCTAATGGGGCACAGAGTTATCTTGCTTTATTCCATTGATTAAAGTTCTCCTTCTGACTTTGGTTTTCCTTCTTGTGCCTCAACCTCTAAGAATTGTCATTTATTATCACTTGTTGGTATTATCATCCCAGCTGATGCTATTACTGGACGAGTTAGATCTTAGACAGGAAACTGGCTTGATAGAGTATTGAGTCATAGGGTCTGTTTCTGTGCTATACAACTCTTCGGTCCAACTTGTCCATACCGACCAGATATTCTAAATTAGTCTAGAACCATTTGCCAGCATTTTGCCCAAATCTGTTTAAACCCTTCCTATTCATCCCATTCAGATGCCTTTTAAATATTGTAATTGTACCAGCCTCCACCACGTCCTCTGGCAGCTCATTGCACACAAGGTTTCACAACCTTAGGTTGCCCCTTAGGTTCCTTTTTAATCTTTCCCCTCTCATCTTAAAACTTATGCCCTCTAGTTTTGGAATTCCCTACCCTGGGCCAAAGACTTTGACTATGTACCCTGTTTATGCCCCTCATGATTTTATAAACTTCTATAAGGTCACTCCTCAGCCTCCGATGCTCCAGGGAAAGTAGCCCCAGCATATTCAGCCGCTCCCAAATCTCAAACCCTCCAACCCTGGCAACATCCGTGTAAATCTTTTCTGAATCCTTTCAAGTTTCACAACATCTTTCCTATAACAGGGGAACCAGAATTAAACACAGTATTCCAAATGTGGCCTAACCAATGTCCCATACAGCCACAACATGACCTCCCAACTACTACACTCAATGCACTGATCAATGAAGGCAAGCGTACCAAATGCCTTCTTCAGCACCCTGTATACCTAAGATGCCACTTTCAAGAAACTATGAAACTGAACCAACAGGCCTCTTTGCTCGGCAGCACTCCCCAGGACCTTACCATCAAGTATACAAGTCCTGCCCTGATTTGCCCTCTCAAAATGCAGCACCTCACATTTATCTAAATTAAACTCCAGCTATCTCTCATTGCCCTATCTGCCCATCTGATCAAGGTCCCATTGTACTCTGAGGTAACCTTTTTCACTATCCATTACGCCACTGATTTTGGTGTCATCTTCAAACTTAGTAACCATACTCCTATATTCATGTCCAAATCATCTTTATTAATAACAAAAAGCAGTGGACCCAGCATCAATTCTTGTGGCATACTGCTGACCATAGGCCTCCAGTGTGAAAAGCAACCCTCCACCAACACCCTCTGTCTCCTACCTTCGAGCCAATTTTGTATCCAAATGGCTAGCTGTTCCCGTGAACTAACCTTCCTAAACAGTCTACCATGTGGAACCTTGTTGAATGCCTTACCGAAGTTCACATACATAATATCTGTCACTCTGCCTTCAATCTTCTTTGTCACTTCTTCAAAAAACTGAATCAAATTAATGAAACACGATTTCCCATGCACAAAGCCATGTTGACTGTCCCTAATCAGTCCATGCTTTTCCAAATACATGTAAATCCTGTCCCTCAGGATTCCCTCCAACAACTTACCCACCACTGACATCAGGCTCAATGGTCTGTAGCCCCTGGATTTTCCTTACCACCTTTCTTAAATACTGGCATCACATTAGCCAACTCCCAGTCTTCCAACACCTCTTCTGTGGCTATTGATGATCATAAATATGTCAGCAAGGGACCCAGCAATCACATCCCTAGCTTCCCACAAAGTTGTGGGACACACCTGATCAAGTCCAAGGGTTTTATCCACCTTTAGTATTTTAATACACCCAAAACCACCTCCTCTGTAATATGAACATTTTTCAACATATCATTCTTTATTTCCCCAAGTTCTTTAGCTTCCATATTCTTCTCCACAGTAAACACTGATGTGATATACCTGTGTAGTATCTCACCCATCCCAGCTGATGTTATTACTGGACAAGTCAGGTCTTAGGCAGGAAACTGGCTTAAGATGTCATATTATGTTTCGTTTCAATTTTAACACACTGGTCTCTCACCGAAATATAGGCACACAATGCTGCAGATTTTGTTTCATGAAATAACACAGAGATTTATTCACAAAGAAAAATGAAGGTAAAATTGAATAACCAAAGCGTCTACTCATAATATAAATTCAAAGATTTTTAAACGCACAATAAGTGTACAATCCTAATAATCCCAAAACACTCCTGTATATGTTGTAAAGTAAGAAAGCAGTTTTTGTACGGTATCCAAAACATCATTCATGGAACACTCACACAGAGTCCCTGTATCTAGCACCTCAGTTGGTTTAAGTCACTTGTGACTCTTAGTTTAGACTAGGACTACAAATAACTTCTTTCCAGAGCTATAATACACATATTTAATGTACTCAGCTTTAATTAATCTCTCAGGATTTTATCCACACACCTCTGGATGGGACTAACTCTAACACTTCCCTCTTGGTAATATGTATCTGTCCCTGCTCAGGAGCATTACGCTATACAGCCATCCTAATTTTAAATTCTTCCCAGGACTGGTCTACTCAAAAGTCAGTCAAAAGTGCATCTATAAGTCATGGTGTTTCCTATGATGTTTCCCTTATGCTTAAATAATAAGTTCCACAAATCTCCAATAAACCAGAAGGTCCTACTATTTACCAGAGATAGAGATTTTCTGATGAAGGGTCTAGGCCCGAAACGTCAAGTCTTCCTGCTCCTATGATGCTGCTTGACCTGCTGTGTTCATCCAGCCCCATGCTTGTTATCCCCTACTATTTACCATGCTAGTTGTAAAACCATATATGTAAACAGAAGTCCATCAGTAGTGCACACAACCCATTAATTCTAAAGTCAGGCCTCAAAAACTATCTTTGAAACAAAATTACCATGAGCGCAGAAGTGATTACAATTTAATTATTAATTTCAGACACATAGCAAATTTATCAGTTACTAACTCAAAAACTACAAACCCAAACCTCCAACAGATAATATTTTAAAAAAAAATGTATAAGTCCCATAGTTTACATCACAGGAAAAGACTACCACCATGCAGGATCAGAGACACCCTGAACTCTAATTGACTTATTGATGATGAACAGTTCATGGTTAATCTTAGGTTGACTAAGCAGCGTCTTCCCAATTATAGGCTGGTCATTTCAAAAGTGATGGACTTCTTACTTTCTCTATATCAATTCCTACTGTCCCCTGGTTCATTCCTTAAAATGCCAGTCATGTTGTAAGATTATCCATTTTGTAACTGCTTCTCCCTCATAATTTATCAACTCCATCGATCTTTAGCAAGATAAAGTGTAGTAACGAGGCATGTATGCACCCGCTTACAGTAATTCGTGTCACCTCCTAGTGATTAGCTGTTTTTCAAAATGTCCCAACTAGTACATCTAAAAATAGTCAAAACAGCTATTAGGCTACAAAACTCAGTACGCAGTCTAATTCCAGTATAATATATAGTAGAAGTCGGATGGTTGATCCTTTAACTAACTCCAACGAAGGATCTCTCATGCAACTTAACGGATGTTCACAGGATAGTGATTATAAAAAGGCTCAATTAGATCTGCACAATCCAAACGGTAGATTGTGTGTCAATACATAATTAGGTGCTAGTAGACATCATGATCAGCTCATTCTTCATGCTTCTGGCCACGTCTGTATGCTCTGCTAGTCAGGTTGTGCCACATAGGACACCTTTGAGGTGGTAGGCATTGTTCTGATCAACATTTTCTGAACTCGTACTTTCCATAGCATCATTTAGTGCCAGCTCTTTTAACTTGAATTTCACAGCTAAGGAACCTTCATTTTGTTTTTGTAAGATTTTTAAACATTCTACCTCCCTGTCAATCTGCAAGAAAAAAAGCTCTCTACTAAACAACATCATTCCAGCAATTATGGAACATTCTCAGTTTCTCAATATAACATTTTCTTACGTTATGCATACTTGAATTTTGCTGGTCTATTCTGCCAGTTTGTTCCACCTGCATTGAAAATTTTATCTTCTTTTTCCTTAAACCCCAGACTCAACTTCTCTGTGACAGAAATAGAAATTGCTGGAGAAAGTCAGCAGGTCTGGCAGCGTCATAGGGAGAAAGCAGAATTAACTTTGAGTCCAATTCTGATGAAAGGTCACTATTTTAGTTTCAGATTTCCAGCATCCACCATTCTTGGTTTTATTCAACTTCTCTTTGACCTCTTCATCTGCCTTTCAAACTCGAAAAATATAACACATCTATGTTCTGTTCTACAATATATCTTTCCTGTCCATTTTCTCCTTCTCAATCAGTTCCATTGGCTCTGTTTATATAACTACCATCCAGCTTTTACAATAAAAAAACCGAAAGAACCAGATGCTGTAAATTAGGAACAAAAACAAAGTTGCTGGAAAAGCTGAGCAGGTCTGGCAGCATCTGCGAAGGAAGAGTCAGAGTTAACATTTCGGGTCCAATGACCCTTCCTCAGAACCGGACCTGAAACGTTAACTGTTTTTTTCCCTTCATAGATGCTGTCAGACCTGCTGAACTTTTCCAGCAACTTTGTTTTTGATCCAGCTTTTACATCTTTCTGTGATTTCTTCCTCTATATACTTCCTGTTAGTTGGTGTCCTACAGTAGTTTAATGGTATCTACATTGCTTCTTGCTTCTAATAAAATTGATTCAATTGATTCTAATAAAATTGACCCCTTTTAGGATATCAACTCTCTGGTACTGTGGCATTTTTGTTAATTTATACTACCACCCTCCTCCTATCTTTCCTTGCCCATTGTTCACAAACAACTTTAATTTGGGAATATTTAGTACCAGTCGCACCAGGTTTGAGCCAGGTCTCTAATATTGTCACAACATCATATTTCCACTTGGCTATTTTGAAGCTCACCAATGTTATTTACCACACTCTGCACATTCACACAAGAGCACAGTGAACCTAATTTAGAACTTGGTGCAGAGATAAGAGGTACTGCAGATGCTGGAGAATCCGAGATAACAAGCATGGGGCTGGATGAACACAGCAGGTCAAGCAGCATC
>JAHRHZ010000126.1:3500963-3624734 GCA_024137785.1 Ginglymostoma cirratum | reverse complement strand
TGCTGTGTTCATCCAGCCCCATGCTTGTTATCTCGGATTCTCCAGCATCTGCAGTACCTTTTATCTCTGATTATTTCATTGCTGTTTGTCAGACATTGTTTTATGCCATTAGATCCCATGTTTGTTGCTCCAATTGCAATTATGTGACATAAAAGTGTGTTGGTACAATGTGATGTTGTAAAAAGTTACTAAATAAATGCAAGTCTTTCAGTTCTTTTTGATGGCTCATTCGGAGGTCTCATTTTCACGTTGAGTCATTCTCCACTGGTACCCATCAAGCTGGATAATTGGCACATACAGGCAAGTGAATATCAGCATCTTTTTGATAATGTGGGACATCACATTCAAGATTCATTCTGTTGCCTGAAGCCTGCCTTTACAGAAGAAGGAACAGTATGTTTCTGTTTCTTCTCACATCTTTGTGGGGCTCACTCAGAAAAGACTAAGGATCAAATATGGCTCTTTCCTAAATCACATGCAACACATCATGTCCAATGTCAATGTATTGGCCGGGTTAAAATGGAAAAATGCAGGAAATGTACAGTAGTTCAGTCAACATTTATGAAGACACGATGGGTATTTATGAGAGTAGATGTGCTCTGATGAAAGATATAAAGCCAAAATTTTATAACCTATCTTTTCCCTTGAACATGCTGACTGAGTTGCTGCACCTTCCTAACATCTTTAAAAATTTTAAATGGAGATTTCCTGCATTTGTGGCTTACCTTTTTCTTAAATTGCTGCAAGATATTGATGGGGATATTTTTAAAGAAATAAACCTCCAGAAATTGACCTCATTAAAACAGCTGCTACTCTAAGGACATGTATCCCTAAAATATATGACTGTTTATGTTATAGGGTAATTAATGATAATAATTTTAAAGATTTAAGCCAAATGTGCTGTTGTGGTGCACGTAGAATGACAGAACTAGCAATTGTTCCAATATACACATATGGCCACAGTAATAAGCAATGTCAACTTGTGATTCGGAATGGAAACACATTGATCAAAGTGATAAGGGTGAAAGGACTGTCAACAGCTGAATGGACGTAGTAAGTGGATAAATGACAATTTGAAAATTAGGGCAAGATATAGGGGAGATAAAGCTAGAGGCTGGCACAGAGAAGCCAGTAGGGGGAGGGAGTATGAGGCCCTAGCTAATAGGTTCTTTGGCAAACTCCCATTGATCTTGAGCAGACCCAATAGTTGGGATAGAATTATTACTTAAGCTTAGTAGGATAGTTTATCTTCAATGATTTATAGAAACATTTACAGACATATATCTTTACTTTTTCCATTTTGCTTTTTTTAAGCTGTACTTGATATGTTATTTTTCCCCTTATTAGGTTGCCCTGCATCATTCCTCAGTGAAGGAGGCCGGCAGGTCACTAGCTTTGAAATCCACATTAGCAGCACTTTAATACACACTCCTAAGAGATGTGTGATAACAGTCGAGATAAATTGTCTTACAGTTCTCTTGACCCTCAGCGGAATAATATCTGGGTTAGTGCGACAGCTTGGACAAAACTTTGATTTATAAAAACTTGCTACCTACAAAAATATGCATCAATTGGACTAACAACATGCTTCCAGAAAACAACACGTCCAGAAAAATCCTTCTCCATTAAATTAAAATTTGTAAACAACATTTAATGTTTTACTTTAAGAACAGCACCTCCTGTTTGAGAATTCTCTGCACTGTCGAAACTGCAGCCCAAACTTCTGGCAATGCTTCAGTTGTCCAGCACTGTGTAACCACAGCAAGTCTGGCAGCATCTGTGAAGAAAAAAAAATCAGAGCTAACGTTTTGGGTCTGTAACCCTTCCTCAGAACTTCTGTTTTTGTTCCTGATTTACATCATCTGCTGTTCTTTCGGTTTTTACTGCATAACTACCATGTGTTAGCATGGCTTATAGTGAGGATTGGATATTGTATCTTAAGAATGGAACAATTAGAATTGTATGCGTACCTTTTCTCTTGAGAAAAGTAATTTAGTTTTCCAGATTCAGCGTCTTCCAAGGTATCGAATTATAAATAGCCATCATGTAAACATTGTAAGGCTGAGATAACAGTTCAATTTCTCCTGTCCCCTTCCCTGCCATCTCTGAACTTGCTCACTGATACTTCAAACCTATCAGCTAACTAAATGCCTCAAAAAGAAACAACTAAGGATGCAAAGTAGACATGCTGAGCCAAGTACAAACCAGCAGTAATTTGCATGCTTCATCACCAGTGTCTTTGGAGGTGACAGGGCAAGTAAAATCCATTGCATGGCCTCACCGTCACCAGTCACTGTCCTCTCTGAGATACAATAGGAGGGATCTTGGGTACCCACTTGCCCGTGGGCGTATTGACACCCTTCAGTGGCCAATTAATGTTAACTGAAGGGCCTTATTCCACTGCTGCGTGTATTGTATCCACAGTGCTTAAGGTCCCAGCACCACATAGAGAACCCAACAGTATTAACTGTGGGAACTATTGTTGGGCAAGGCCAGAATGACCCCCTTTGATGATCCATTTTGTCCATTCAAGGCACAGGAGACCACTAGAACCCTCCCCTGGCTTTCAATGAATCCAGGCCCTACACCCCCCACCTTCTCTTGCTGAGATCCCAGATCCTATACTACACTTGGCATGGTGAGACTGTGTTGCAGTCCCAGCAGTGACCATCATTCCTAGCTGGTGCCATTTGGAACTAGAGCTCTCAGTCATCTAATTGGTTGGCAGGTCTCTCAGATGGGACTTCCTCCCCAGGAAAGGGTAGAAAATCTTGCTTTAAATTAATTAACATCACTCCAGCTTTAAATTGCTATGGGACAGTATAAAGGGTCATGGATGGGCTTCCTAACCAAGCACTGTGTAAACTCCAGCCCACTGTCTTCAGAAATGAAGAATTTCTTATAAAGGTAACGTCAACATAATCTTACCAGACCACGGGGCCATTCTCTCATTAGAGAGAGATACCTGAGGGTCACTACATGTCAGGCAAGGGGAGTGGTTGAGAAGGAGAGGTATTCATAGTAACCTCAGCCAGTGTGAGAATTGAACCCATATTGTTGGCATCACTCTGCATTGCAATCCAGCCAATCGCATGAACCGACCCTCCAAATTGGAGTCATGCTGAGTTTCAAGAGTTTTTTTTGTATTTTGGTTTGTTAATTTTGTTTTAACATTATTTATGTTGTTAAAATATATTGCATCCAATAAAGCACCAATATATTGGTTACACATCTTTGAAGCGAGCTGCTTCAAAATAAATTGAGCATAATTATAAAATGAATTTATATTGCTTCATTTACTCTGGGAATAAACAACTATATGAAAGCATCGTGTGGAGTCCAGGACTTAGCTGTACGATACAGACAGGTATGGGCACATTTAATTTGAGTCCTCTAAGCGAGAAAATATTAGTTTGCATTCCCAATGAAGAAGTAACATGGCTTGGATGGGATCAACTGTGAGGAATCAAAATTAAAAATCAATCACAAAGTTACAGGGTGAAATAACGTAAATTAAGCTCTTGATGCTTCAAAATATAATTTGGAGATACTGAAATATTTTTTCATAAATAAATATTTCTTACGAAAGTACGATGCTGTATTTTCCTCCTTTTTCTCTCAAGACATTCAAAAATAAGGTTCAAGTTGCAAACAACTAACAACAGAATGACAGCAGATCCCACACACACATATTTACAAAGAAGGTGGTTCAAGAGAACCTGGCAGGATTCTGTGAATTATATCACTAGTGCCATGATGGCGAAAGTAATGTGCAGCAAGTATGTATCTGGGCCATATCATCCTCCTTTAATCAACATGACTTTTGCAATAACGACAACATTTGCACATAATAAGAGGACACGTCATGAAATATTTGCTACACCTTATCAGTAGAAATCACACATTAATTGTAAAACTGACATCACTGATTTATTTGTGAGGACAATTGTCTAAAGATATCTAACCTGAGGAAACTGAATGATGTGAAAACAAATTAATATATCCCTTATTAATCCATATATTTGTATAGTATGTAAATTAGTTTAGCTCAATGGGCTTTCTTGTTCATAAATTATAAATAGAACACATTCTTGGGTCCTAGTCTCTCTTCCTAATGGAGACATTTCCCCCAAATCCACTCAACCCAGGCCTCTATATATTCTGCAAGTTTCATTCAGTTCCCTTTCTCATCTTTCTAAACTCCATCAAGTACAGACCCAGAGCCCACAACCGCTCCTTATATGACAAGCCTTTCATCCTGGGATCATTCTTCTACTTCTGGGCTCCCTCCAATGCCAGCACATCCTTCCCTAGATATGAGACCCAAAACTGCTCACAATATTGCAAGTATGGCCTGACCAGAGTTCCATACAGCCTGAGCAGTACATCCTTGCTCTTGTATCCTAGCTTTCTTGGAATGAATGTTAACATTGCAATTGCCTTCCTAACTGCCAATTGCACCTGTATTTAATCTTAAGAGAATCCTGAACTAGGACTCATATGCCTCTTTGTGCCTCAGATTTCCAAAGCCTTACCCCATTTAGAAGGTAGTTTATGCCTCTATTCTCCCTACCAAACTGCATAATCTCACATGCCCCACATTGTATTGCATGTGCATCTTCTTTACCCACACTTATAGTCTGTCCAAGTCCGTCTGTAGCCTTCCATATCCTCAAAAGCACCTGTCCCTCCACTTATCTTTGTGTCATCTGCAAACTTAGGAACAATGCCCTCAGCTCCTTTGTCCAGACTGTTAATGCATAACAGGAATATTTGTGGTCCCAACACAGACACCTGTAGAAATCCACTGTCAGCTGCTGCCATCCTGAAAAAGACACCTTTATTTCCACTCTCTGCCTTCTGCCAGTCAGCCAAACTTTATCCACGCTAATACCTTGACCATAACACTACAGACTCTTATTTTGAAGCCTCCTGTGCTGCACCTTGTCAAAGACCTTCTGAAATTGATGAAGATCATGTCTACTGGCTCTCCTTTGTCTAACGTGCTCATCACCATCTCAAAGAATTCTAACAGATTTGTTAGGCATGTCTTCCCCTTGATGAAGCCATGCTTACTCAGCCCTATTTTACCATGTACTTCCAAGTAATCTGCAGTCCTTTTCCTTAATAGTGGACTCTAAAATCTTCCCAATGACCAAGGTTAGGCCAGTTGGCCTTTCAGTTCACAATTCTTCCTCTCTCCCTTCTTAAACAGGGGTGTTACAATTGCCATTTTCCAGTCCTTTGCGACTGTCCCTGATTTCAGTGATTCCTGAAAGATCACCACCAATGCGTCCACAATCTCCCCAGCTATTTGCTTCAAAACCCTAGGGTATAGTCCATCTGGTCTGGGTCATTTATCCACCTTAAGACCTTTCAGCCTCCTCAGCACCTTGTCCTTAGTAATGGCCACTGCGCTCATCTCTGTCCCCGACTGTCTTGAAGTTCTGCTATGCTACTGGTGTCTAATGCAAAGTACCTATTCAGCTTCTTTGCCATTTCACTGTCCCCCATTACCACTTCTTCAGCCTCGTTTTCCAGCAGTCCCGTGTCCACTTTTGCCTCTCTCTTAACTTTTCTATATCTAAAAGAACTCTTGCAATCTTCTTTTATAATACAAGATAGCTTACCATCATATTTCATCTTATTGACTATTATTGCATTTTCAGTTGTCCCTTGCTGGTTTTGAAAAGGCTTCCCACTCCTTGAGCTTCCTTCTAATCTTTTTGCTTTGCTTTTATGTTCTCCTTGACTTCCCTTGAAAGCCACGGTTGCCTGATCCTTCCTTAGTTGGTTTCTGCTATGCCTCCCGATTTACTCCCAGAAACTCCTGCCATTGCTGCTCCATGGTCTACACTGTAAAGCTTGCCTTCTAATCAGCTCTGGCCAGCTCCTCCTTCATATCTTTATGGTTATGTTTACTCAATTGTAAAACCATTACACCTGATTCAAGCTTCTCCCTTTCAAACTGCAGGGTGAATTCTACCACAGTTGCATTGTCCCAACAGGTTCTTTACACTGGGCAATTCCTTGACTATCCAGAGTCAATATACCAGGCTTAAAATTTCAACAAATCTTGGTAGTTAACTGTTAAACATCATTATCTGGTGCATTCTCTGTATAGCATCCACTCTGCCAATCACAGTCTAATTCCCAACAATCAGCACTCTCCTTTCATACAGTGTAAAAGTTACTTACCCTCACGTTGATATTGTTAGAATTGTCCTGATGGTGCAAGGAAAAAACATCTGGCAAAATACATCTTTCTTCAGCAATACTCAAAATAACTTTCAATGGTACATTAAAAAGCAAAAAGCAAGGTGATTTCCTCATATCAGAAAGCTCACTTTTGAATTAAAGCAATCCTTTAGCAATGCTTAATATGGATAAGTAAACCAGTAAATGATTGCACATGACTGCAAATATATCGTTGAGCAATGAATGTTTTCTAACAACTTCAAGGTCACAGGCACAAATTTATAAGAAAATGGAAGCTGTCTTGGGCGAACAAACCCAACAGCTTTGACTGGTGCTGCAATAACGTTGAGTGTTTTGACTTCCCATTGCTTAGCAAGTTTACTTCCACAACTTCTATTACTTATTTATTGCAGCCTCCAAGCGGTATTTTGGTGAATACAGATGTAAATTGTTTACATACATTCCGATTGACAATGCTTTACAAGCCCACTCAGCAGTAGCATTTGTTGGAAAATGAAACATGACCTGGACCCCAGCACTAATAGAATTTGATAATAGCAAAAGCAGTGTGAAAGTTTGAAAGGCCTAGTCTTCTTCCTATGTTCCCAACTGATGTCAATTGCTGTATATTGGGTCTGTTTCTGATTGGCATAATATACAAGCTGAGTCCCACAGGAATCCCACAGCTTTTTACAATTTACATCATTGATTTAGATCAGGGGAGCAAAGTCTTGTTAGCTAACTTTGCAGATGACACAAGATAAGGAGGAGAATACTTGTGAAGGAGACCTAAGGAGGATGCCGACAGACAGGGACAGTTTGAGTGAGTGGGCAAAAAATTTGGATAGAATATAATGTCGGAAAATATGACATTGCTCACTTTGGCAGGAAGACTAAAACTACAGAGTATTAAATAAACATAGAAGGCCCGTGGAATTCTTCGGTAGAGAGAGATCCAGGTGTGCTAGTACATGAGTCACAAAATATATGCACATCAGGTAATTAAGAATGCTGATGGAACACTATACTTTAGTAGAGGAGGAATTGGACATAAAATTATGCACGCTTCCATCATACAGAGGCATCTGGAGTACTGTGTGCAATTCTGGTCTCTTTATTTAGTATAAGGTGTAGATGCAATGAATCCAGTTCAAAAGATTTAGCAGATTGGTACATGGAATGAGCAAGTTGGCTTATCAAGAAAGATTGGACAGACTGACCTTGTTTTCACTGGAATTTAGAAGTGGGAGAGGTGTCTTGATTGAAGCGTACAAGATCACGAGCAGTGTTGACCAGTTGGATATGGAAATTTAGGCAGCATCAAAAAGGCACTTATGTTCATATATAGGAAAAGATTGAAACCCTGTCCATTAGCAGCAACACTGAAGGAAGAAGGAAATTGATGACATTAAGGTGAAGAGAGAAACGAGTAGAAGACACTGAAAGCAATCCTTTGGGGTGAGAGAATAAGAATTGTGGCAAAATTATCAAAGGGGAGGGGCAAAGAGGAGGCAACAGAAGCCGGGAGAAGAATAATATCAGCATAAATGACAGTACACTAGAAAAAGTGTACCAGCCCAAACTGGATTGCAGCCACAGCAGTAATAAAAATTGCGGTGAGCAAAATGGAAGGCGAACAAAGCCTATATGAGTTAGTTAGGTCAGAGGTAGATATTGGGTCACAAATAGGCTGGGTTTTATTCCCAGTCCACACACTTACAAAAAAAACAGCGTTATACTGATGGATCAGTAATCCTACTCTAAACCTACCACCAGTTTATGATAACATGGAAGGCAAGAAGGTGCTGAAATTGGAAGCTAAAACAAATCTTAACAATTAACAGTCAGTCATCATTAACTGATGCATTCCTTTCATGGAAATGGCTCTACCAGAGTCCACTTGCTAGTCAATCATTACTGTCCTATATATACACACACGAGTATAAATGTTGGCTTCTCCTTACATTGACACTGTTATGAATTGCCCTGACGGATATAAGACAAAACTTTTCAAAAAATATGTTTTTTTCAGCAATACTCAAATGGATTTAATTGGACCGTCAGAAGGTAGAAAGCAAGAGGTTTTGCTAATATCTATAGCTCACTTTTGAACTATATTAATCTTTGCAATGCTAAATGACATTTTCGAAGAAAAGCAAAATATATTCATACCTACGGAGATTGTTAAAGTTCTAATTGGCCGTAATTCTTTGTTGGCTATTCATTTCTTGGTAGTCAGGCAGGAAGAGGTTTGGGAATGATTTACAACAGCTGAAGCTGGCAGAATTTGGGTAATATTAGAGTCTAAGAAGAAAATGAGAAGGCGGAGATTCTTTAATTCAGTAGCTAGGACTGATTTCCAGTTCAAGGGATAACCTATCTCCTGCCTGACATCCTTCCCAGATGCCAGATTGGATATGGAGCCCTATACATTCGGATGCTAATTGGCAGCCTTCTCACTGGTGGCCACTAAGGCTTAGATCACTGTGTTGAGGTCGAGGGGGTGTTAATGAGTGGACCACTCCTTTCCCATCCTGCTTCTCTCACCTAGCCCGAAACCAGAAATCCAGCCCCTTGTGTCTTGCAAATATGGGTGAAGGAAGTGGCAGAGCGCCAGCATTGGTTGGGTGCACAGACTGAAAGACCTCCATAATAGATGCTGGAGAGCAACATACAAGTCTGAGATAACTTTTAAAGAAGAGGAGAACTGATTAATCTGTTGAAAAATTCTGATGTCACTGCCTTTTTTTTATGTTAAAAACCTTTAACTTATGAAGTCTTAAAAAAAATACATAAAATTAAATGGAATACATTGCTTTTAACTTTAAAAATTTCAAGGAGACCATGCCCTGCACTCCTATCATGTCAGTGTCAATTTTATCACTACACCTTTTGGGCTTTTATGTACTTTTTTTTCTTATTCAAACAAGTTCAACATAATTGGAGCTGAAATTACAAAACCCACATGACTGTTTTTTTTTTTGCATTTTGCCGACTGAAGCTTAAGGCTGTTCCCAAGTTGTCAGCTTTTTATATGAGACTGTTGGCTGGCTTCGCTATTTTTCAAAGATGTATGGATCCATTGCCAACCATTGGTTAGCCAGCGATTGGTCCTTTGAGAAGCTGCCTAAATTTGCACCTGTTTTTTATATATCTGTGATGCTATTCCAATCAGTTGATCATTCGGGGGGACAGGATTAAGTTAAACATTACTTCAAACAAAGTTCAGGAGAGTGAAAAAAGTAGGCAGAAGGTACGGTGCAGATATGAAAGAGGGAAACTGTCTTGGAGGGATTTAAACACAAGGATAAGAACTTTAAAAATCCAGCTTTTGGTGAGGGATTGGGGGGTGGAGTGAGACAGGTAATGGAGAGATCAGACCAGCAACACCCATAAGGATAAAAACTGAAAGAACTGCGGATGCTGTAAATCAAGAGCAAAAACAGAAGTTGCTGGAAAAGCTCAGCAGGTCTGGCAGCATCTGTGAAGAAAAATCACAGATAACGTTTCGGGTCCGGTGACCCTTCCTCAAAACTGATGGCAGCCAGGAAAACGTCAGTTTATTTGCAGAGGATAGGGAGGAGGGGAGGGTAGGGAGTCAACAATAGGTAGGGATAGAGCCCAACGAGAGAGAAGAGCAGTTGGATAGTAGGAAGGTGAATAGCTGTTAATGGGGACTGTTAGTGACTAACATAGGTAGTGTGTAATGGCAGGCTATGTGATAACAAAATGTTATTATAGATGTTCTGCAAAGCAGTCACGCAGTGTACGCTTTATATCCCTAATACAGAGGAGACCAAATGTGTGCTGCACACAACGTGGTCTCCTCTACATTGGGGAAACAAAGCATAGACCGGGTGTCCGCTTCGCAGAACATCTATGTTCTGCTCACATAAAAGACCCTGAGTGCCACTTTAACATACCACCCTGTTCCCTGGCCAACATCTCTGTCTCAGACTTGCTGCAGTGTTCCAATGAATCTCAGCACAAGCTAGAAGAACAACACCTCATTTTCCACTTAGGGACTCTGCAGCCCTCTCAACTCAATATCGAGTCCAATATTTTCAGGGCCTAAATTCTCCCGGGTTCTAGCTCCATACCCCACACACTAGGCCTTGTTATCACATAGGCTGCCATTATACGCTACCTATTGTTAGTCACTAACAGTCCCCATTAATAACTAATCACCCTTCTATCCAGATCATTACCAACCCCTTTGTCTACCCAACTGCTCTTCTCTCTGTTTGGGCTCTATCCTCACCTATCGCTTAGTCCCTACCCCCTTCCCCTCCCCACTTCTGCATATAAACTGACATTTCCCTGGCTTCCATAAGTTCTGAGGATAGGTCACCGGACCCGAAATGTTAACTCTGATCTTTTTCTTCACAGATGCTGCCAGACCTGCTGAGCTTTTCCAGTAATTTCTGTTTTACACCCACAAGGTTGACAGGCAGTTCCTCTTGATGTGAAGATGTGTGTGGGTAGTCGAATTCTGGATAAGGTGTAAAAGAGTTGGGGTGGGCAGGCTGCCCAGAACATCACTGAAATAATTGGCGAAAGTTGAAAAAGGCATGAATGAGATGAGGTCAGATGGGCTGAGGTGGCCAATAGTATAGCGGTGTAAGTAGACTGCCTTTGTGCGGGAGAAGGTATGAGTTAGAAGTTCAGCCTGGAGTCGAACAGAAAATTGAGATCAATTGTAACACGTTTAATTTTACCTGGGGTGTGGCTAGATAGCCAGATGTAATTGCTGACAAAGTTAATGAGTCAGTCTTTGGTGCAAGAGGCAATGTGCTATTTTGTAACTTTGTAACCAAGTGGCTCCTGATTTATCTTTGTATTGGGACTGTTGATAAAAGCTAACTTAAAACTACTACTGTACAGCGCTATTCATCTGGCATGATACAAGAGGATATTGAGATCATGGAGAGAATTCAGAGAAAAGGGAGGACATTTTGACCTATGAAGAGAGACTCAAAAAAAATGAATCATGTTCATTGCTTAAAAGGGACATTAAAGATAAAAGAATCCAAATTTCTAAATTTTGTCATGAATAAATGACATTGGTACAACTAAGTAATTCTTTCAGTGCAAGAATAAAGAGCATGAATGGATATAAATTGAACTGTGATGCCCTACTGTGTCAGGACCTGCCAATGTTCATTGAAAAGGGACTGGAGGATGACTAACATGCAGAAAAGGAATGGGAAGAATGTTAATAAATAAACCATTAATCACTGAATAAACTGTTAGGTTGTTCCAAGGATGGGATTTGTCAAAATGTGAATAATACTGAATCAAATTAAAACTGCAGTGAGCTGCTGAATCTGAACATTTATTATGTAAAATTTGTACTTAAAAATTGCTTATTGTGTATCAATTTTTTTATTGGCAGATATTAAATAGGTACCACAAATCAAAGATCATAGCCTATTACCACTAATGTGTCACTAGTGCTATTAATAAAGTATTTTCATATATTTACAAAACATTCAACAGTCAGAACATCCAAACTTCAGTGAGCCTGATGTCAACTTTGATTATTTTAGAAAATTTAAAAAGACTGACGTTAAAACTTTGCTTGTTGGGTTACATGACTCCAATGCATGTTAAAAACCTCCTTGAAATCTATAAAGCATATTTACCAATATCTTGCATGTGATCTTACACGTTTTTCATATAAACTTTTGATTATAAGTAAACTTTTTTGAAGCATCTCATTTCGCTACATTTAGGGAATTATTTAAAGTCATTCTGATCAAATGAGTAACTTCATAACAATTCCACTCAAAGTTGATCTTTTTGAAGTACAGTGTACGTAAGGTTCATCTCAGTGAGAGCTAGCAGCTGTTATTTTTGGTTAGTTCCACAGCTGTACCATGGAAGTCGGTATTTTCATAAATTTATGTTTATCAATATCACTCGGGATTTTGACCATTTTCCACAGATTTTTCATAAAATAGAGTTTACATTTTTACAGAGCTTTTCGTGATCTCAGTACATCTCAAAGTGCCTTACAGGCAAATACACACTTTTGAAATGTAGTCACTGCCGTAATATAGTAAGTTTGCTAATTTTCACACATCAAGGATCGACTCACATCAGTTTTAATAGCAGATAGTTTGTTTGTTTTGGGGGGTGGCTGAATTGCTTTACTTTGAAACCGTGCCATGCGATGTTTGGCATTCAAAATGAGAAGGCTGATGGAGTCTCAGCCTGGCATATCATGTGAAAGATGGTACCTTCTGTAGCACAGCACTCCCTCAGCTCTCCACTGGAATATCAGCATGGATATGGTGCTGAAGTCTATGGAATACGACATTAAAGTTGTGGAAGATAAAGTTTTCTGAACAGTGAGAGGCTAGGAGCTGTAGTTCTAAGGCTGGGTATTTAAGGTCATTTCTCTGATGCGACAGGGAGATTTTTAGTCACCAAGGGAATTAAGGGTCAGGAGCAAAAGGCTTAAAATCGGAGTTAAGGATTATCAAATCAGCCATTATCTCATTGAATGGCATAGCAGACTCGATGGACTGAATGGCCTACTTACATGGAAACACGAAAATAGGAATGAGAGTAGACCATTCAGCTCTTTGAGGCTGCTCCTTCATTTGCTATGAGCATGGCTGATTATAGAATCATAGGATCCCTACAGTGTGGACACAGACCCTTCAGCCCAACAAGTCCACACCGAACCTCAGAGTATCCCATCCAATCTCCACATCCCTATAGGCAATTTAGCATGGCCAATCCACCTAACCTGCACATCTTTGGACTGTGGGAGGAAACCAGAGCACCCAGAGGAAACCCACGCAGACATGGTGAGAATGTGCAAACTCCACACAGACAGTCACCCGAGGCTGGAATCGAACCTGGGTCCATGGCGCTGTGAGGCAGCAGTGCTAACCACTGATGCCACCCTCTCCAGCTCAATAGCCTGCTTTTCTACAATATGTTTTGATCCATTTATCCCCAAGTGCTATATCCTTTTCTACTCTGTAATGCTGCCATATCCAAAACCCTTGCCCTCCCCCCCCACCTCCAGTTATTTTAAATCCCTCTCCATGGCCCTTGTAATGCAATTTACCAAGAGAGTGGTGCCACCAGAACAGTTCCTTTCCAGCTTAGTACTGGTGTCAGTGCCTCATGAACTGAAACCCATGCCTCCCACACCAACCTTTGAGTCACACATTTACCTCCTTGACTCTGTTTACCTTACGCCAGGTTGTGCATGATTTACATCACAATCCTGAGATTATTGCTTTGGAGGTTCTGCTTTCTAATTTAGCTCCTAATTGTTTAAATTCTTTCACCAGAACTGCTTTTCCTTTCCTATCAGGGTCATTAGTACTAAAGTGGACAACAATAAGTGGATCCCTCCCAAAGTTCCTGTCAAGAAGTTGGCCTTAACCCTGGCATGGGCAGACAACAGAGCCTTTGGAACTCCTGTGCATGTCTGCAAAAAACAACTTATCTGTCCCTTAATTATATTGTTATTGGCCCCTACCACAATGACATTCCTATTTCTTCCCCCCTTGAATGGTTCCCTGTACCAAGTTGCTGTGGTCAACGCACTCATCCTCCCTGAAGACTCCATTCTAGCAACCACAATTTACGAGAACTTTGTAACTGGTACAATTGCGCTTCAGATGCAATCCCGTGGTTCGCAAGACCTGCCTCACCAACATTCATACTCTCCTGTCCCTGATCACAGACCAACTCTGAATTGAACTAGTCTGAGGTGTGAGACTGCATCCTGGAATAAACTGCCCAGCTAACTTTCCCCTCCCCTGACATGGTGCAATGCCTGAATCTCAGATTCCAGCTCCTCAAATTGGATCCAACGTTCCTCCAGCTGTAGACGGTATATGCTTTGGATCACATTGACGTTCAGCAGCTTCCACACACGGCAGCAGCGACCATCCTGCAGGACTATTGTATTTCATTTCATATTAATTACTCTAGATTGCCTGGTTTTTTATAAACTTAATTGCAACAAGTATCACTCTTAACCTTAATTAGCTACTTTTAAGAAAGGGAAATAAAATGACTAGAGATCCAAAGCAAACTGAAGACCTTAGTTTTACTTTAAAGACTAAAAATAGTCCCCAGTCCTACTCAGCAATCTCCTTCTTTACCTGCAGTCACCTCACATCATGGTTTGTGACATCACTCTGCAGTTGGTCTCATGGACATTAATGGATAATGTAGCTGAGGTGTTTAACACAATTGACAAATTTGATAGCATGGATAGAAATAAGGTACTTCCAATTGTGGACGCATTGGGAACAAATGGACATAACTTTAGAATTAGAGCTCAGTTGTTTTGGGATAAAGTCAGAAGCATTTCTTCACACAAAGGATAGTAGGAATTTGAAATTCTTTCTCCCAAAAGCTGTGAAGCCAGTTCAATTAAAAAAAAAATCAACGCTGATAATACCTTTGTCTAAAACAAAATCTAAGAGCTATGGATCCAAGGTAGATATATGCAGTTAAAGTACAAATCAGCTTATTCTAATTGAATGATAAAACAGATTTTGGATATTACGGTTTGAAATCCCATGAACTCACAACTTCCTGACACAGCTGGGGTGCTCCCATTGTGACATGACTCAGCTGTGGTTTATAACAAAAGAATAAAAATAAAACAATGCTGGAAATATTCAGCGGTTCAGGCAGCATTTGAGGGAAGAAACAGGGTTAACATTTCAAGTCAATAACCCTTCATCAGAACACATAAAAACAATGAGTTTTGTTTGAAATTCCAATGCATTTGCATAATCTTGGAAAATAAAGGTTTTGTCCTGAACAGTTGTTAAGATACTAAAGGGTTAGCTTTGCTGTGAGCTATGTTTCCCTGTAGGATGTAAATAATAAGCAATTCATTAGCCTGCCTCAACAATCAAAACATACCACGTATTCACTGTGTTGGAAAGTTTTTGATTGCTTTTAGCTATGAACAAAGAATGACAAAATGACAGAGGTCAGTTAGGATGTTGAAACAGAAAACTACCAGGCAACAAGTCCCCAAAGGCTGTGTGGTCAGTCTGTTTTTTGAAGAGGAATTCACTGATGCTGATGTCAAAACAAAGACAAAGACATCGGAATGATGAAAAACAGTTACCAATCAAATTCAGGGAAGTGTGGCATGTCCTTTAATACAGTCATAGTTAATCACAAATATGCTAAATCATCAAAGTGATCTTGCTTATAATGTCATAGAGTGTTTGTTCATTAAGCATTAATGCTTTTAATATTATAAAATATGATTGGCGTGTAATCAGACAAACCTGTAAAAGAAGGGGAGGTGCCCAAAAGCTTGTTTGTAGAAGTAACTTTTAAAGAACAGAAGAAAAGTGATGGGGCAGAAAGATTTAGGGTGAGATTTGTGGAGGAAGATTTTATGATGAAGGGTATGTGGATTGGAAGCTCAGCTCAGGTTCAAATGGCATCCAGAGCTTCTGAACATCTGAGAAAGTGACCAGCAAGGGGAATGATTCAAGATGCCAACTGATTCAAGACACAGCTCAGTGGGAAAGTGATCTTTGGTCATATGCATTTAAGCAGAAACACCCTGCAAACTATAGCATAGACATTTTGTTTTGAAGACTAGGTATTCGGTTGCTAAGAAATGGACTTTGTGATGAGAATGAAGACAATATAAAGCAGCTGGACAGTTTATAGCTGACCTTTTCTTCTCAAGGGTCTGCATTGGAAAGACTGGTGAGACATGTAGGAATGGGTAAAAGATACAAAAATAAAGATCAGATCACAAGGGGTGGGTGAGTATAACCATCCTTGCTACTCTGGATTGGACTTCTGAAACGACATAAGATAGAGCAAGTCAGTGCTATGAAAGATGTTTTGACTACTCACAGATGTCACTAAACTTGAGTGTGCCTGGAGCACACCTTCAATTTAGAACATTAACCATTGCTTTTTGTTTTAAAATCTTCATTAATTTAATTGTATTAAAATCAGGTTATGTTGCAGAATAGCTTCTAACTGTCTTAAACTGCACTATGTTGTACTGTCATGGCCTTTGTTTCAGTTTTGGCCTCAGCAAGCTGTCAATAATCAATTTTACCTGCATTTGCTCTCTCTGACTATATAATAGTCCCAGTTTCTGTGACTACCCTTTCCTGTCCCCAACACTTCCAATGTATTTTTCCAAGAAACCTCCTGATTTCAGGAATACACATTTACATTGCTGCCAATTGATTCAAGACACAAATCAGTGGGAAAGTGATCTTTGGTCCTATGCATTAAGTAGAAATGTAGCATAGACATTTAGTTTTGAAAACTAGGTAAATGTTAGCAATGAGACACTTAGGAGTCAGATCCATGTAAGTGCGACAAAAGAAGTACATCAGCTTGTTTCAATAATGTTTCATTGATAGCTTTGAGGCTTTTGAGAATTGACAATTGCTTGGAACTATATGTCAGACATCGCCATTTTAAATTGATTTACACTTCTGTTACATGGGTGGCAAAGGAATGTAACAAATGCATCAACTGTGTTTTTTTAGCTCCACACAGATGGTGGCCAAAGCAATTCTTCATTCACTCCCAGCTCCTAGTAATTTGTCTGTACAATGCCCTGCCCATCGGTGTTTCAATGCCAGTGACATTTTTAACAGTATTCTTGTTTCCTTTCTACTGTCAACTCATTACTAATGGTGAACTATTCAAAGCCAACCAATGGTTCATCTGGAAACATTTTTTTTCTTTAATCTTAAGGTTTTACAGTATTAAGACTGTTTTAACAAGTTGGACTTATAATGCTACAAGCATGAAATTATAGAAATATGAGACTGACTCCTCTAAATGGTCAGACTTTGATCCTAATCAATTTGGATTTAAATCACTTGCTTCGAATGAACTCATTACAAAGATTTTGATTATTCTTCAGCTGGAAGCACGTTGAATCTCAAAGAAATCTGGTCTTCTGTATGAGGAGGATACGTTCACAGAAGCTAGGTCTTTATTAGGTAGAACTCCATTATCAGTATAGTGACAATCTTATTTCAAACAAAGTGGCTGAGAAAAGTTAATGTGAGAGTGCAGCAAGAATCACATTTTCTCTCTAGTTTGAGAGACAGGAAGTTGAAAATTATTGTAAAATTATATGTAATTGGCAGTTCCACTCTTTAAAAAAATTTACAATCTTTGTTGAAAAGCAATGTGAGGATCAGAACATGGTCACATAAATCGATGGTGGTCATAAGTGTAAAGCTGAGAACAATGTACCAAGATCTAAACCTTTTGGTCCCAAATCCACTTACCAGCTTGCAGACTCAGTAAGTCAGTGGTGCCAAAACTTGCACTGTGAGGCGTACTATCCCAGCAGATTAATCAGATATTACAAATATTATGAGACCATACCTTGTCTATTTTCTCAACATTATCAATTGTTTCACGGTTTGCCATGAAATTCCAATTACATTTTGTATAATAGGACTGAATTTTTTTTTCTGGCTAGATCAGAGTTGCATTGAGATTTTTGGCAGGTTGGTCACCATGAGGCCTAACAAATTCTTTCACAGTATCTTACCAGTGAACTTCATTAATTACCTACTCTATCCCCGTGGCATGTCTCATGTCTGATTTCTCACTCACTTTATAATGCGTTGATCCCAGAAGAACTCACCACTCAGCAGGTACCCTCAAAATCATCGGTATCTCTTGTGCCTGCACCAAACTTATTGCGTGCACGGATTAGCACTGTCAGTCTGGAGCTGCCCTGCATGGTCCATGACATTTGCCCCAGACATGGCAGACAGAGGGATTTTGGCACCCTCATTTGTTGGCAGGGAACTGCAGCTCCTACTGGACAAGGAGGACCAGCAGAGGAGACCATGACATTAGACAAGGCCAGATTAAAGCAGTCTCAGGGTGTCTGGAGGAATTCACCATACCGTAGAAAGAAAATCAATGTCCTACTCTCTATCTCTGCAACTACACCTATCTCTCTCCAATGTTCACGCTCTACTACTCTTACCATTGCCTGAAACATCTTCCCCGTTTGCTCTCACCCGACTGTAACCACACCACCACCAACCCTGCGTGCCCTCTGCACTACCCACTCACTCACTCAAGACACCTTCCAGCTTACTCCAATGGAAATAGGTGTGTCACTTAGTAATGGAGTAAGCATTACTGCGAGCCTGGTATCTCAGGCTATGGGAGAAAGTGCAAAAAGGCTGGGTGAGTGTCCCTGAGCTCAGAGTGTTCTCAGTGCAGCATTACAATGATAGTTGCCAGTGGGACCCAAGTCACAGCATTGAAGTGTAGTAGCATGTAAGTTGACCGGAGATGTACCAGAGGATGCCAATGTCTGTGCTATAGGGATGCATGTGGCTGGTGCCCATGGATTGTGTCCTGAGATTTTGGTTCCTGGTTTCTAACATAGGTCATACAGAACAAACAGTAAGCTAAATCTGCCAGGCACTGATTGTAATTTCTTTGTTACATTTTCCCAATATCTAGCTTGTTTGGCGAGTTTGGTAAAATGAGAAGCTTAAAGTTAACAAGCCAAGTGGTAGCATTAGCAAACATTTAATAAGCAAAAATGACTGACAATTGGCATATTGCCTCTAACTAGCAGAAGTCCTGCCACACCGCTTGTGAAAATAGAGTGTGCAACGGCAGAGATAGAAAGAGTAGGTCATTGGGCAATACCACAGGAAGGAGTTCATTCATAACTGGCTGGTATTTTGAGGCAATCTCAATTTCCGGATGAACTCCTTCCCTTTTAAATAATAATATTTGGATATTGGTTCTGATTCAGTTTCTGAGTAGGTATTTGATACAACTCTCAAGAGGGTTTCATCTATTATATTTCAATCAAAGAAAATGGGATAAACATGTTAGCTCTCACTCTCTTTTCCTTCTTTCTTTTCATTAGGTTTTAAAATAGTGTTACATAATCGAATTTTCAGATCATCTACTTTCTCCACAGACTCCTCCTTTAGCTGTCTAGTTATACGTGCCTGAGAATTAGTCACAGCACAGTCAGGAAAAAAGAAATCCAAGATTTTCCTCTCGTGGCAAACAACTTCCTCGACTTCTATGGGCTGTAAAACAATCTTGATAAGGCCAGTATTGTTGAACCAGATTGGTGGAATACCTCTCCCTTTGAAACAGAAATTTTAAACCTCCAATAGATGAATTTCCTTTATCAGTAATCAAGGAAGAATGTGCTTAAATGCCTTGAGTCATAGTAAGTCCCAAGAGAACATGTTCCATCATTATCACTGCTGTAGTATTAATACCAGTTTCCATTCCTGATACAACCTTTTCTAAGGATTTCTCAGCCATCCCTGCTTCTGCAACAAGTTTCCCATTTATCTTCCAGCAGTTAACTTTAGTTTGTCTGGGATTATTATAATAAATGCTTATGATTTTCATTACATTATTTTTAGGTTCTAGCTTTTCTCATTTATGAATGTGATGTCCTTCTGTTTGCTGCCCAAAACCAATACCATTTCCATCCTTAGAGTTTTCATATCTTCAACTTCCTTGGTGATTCCCAAATGACCATTTCCCCATATGTCACTGCCTGCGTGAGACATCAACGTACCTGTTAGAACTGCTGCGCTTCGATTGTTTATACTTGATGCTCATCTAAATAAATCTTCAGGGTTGCCAGAATACTATTTAGAATTCTTCCATAATCTTGATTTCCTTCAAAATTCCTCTCCAACTTCAGAGATTGAAACAATTCATTCCACAACATTGCATTTTCCCTTGCAAATTCTACAAATAGCTGATTCGTTTTCATTCTTATATTTCAAAATTTTAATTGATAAGCTTTAGGGACAAACTCTTAAGCACTGACCATTCTCTTTAACCACTTCATAGTCTGTGATTGTTCCTCTGACAAGCTATATATTCATAGCTATACCTATTAAAACAGTCTGTGACGTTACGATCTAAACATTTATTAACTACTTCATCTTCCCATCTAACTTTATTTAAATGAGATGAAATATCTTTCAACTCCTTCCTTGTAAATTTAGGCACTAAACACAGATATTTAGTTAAATCAAATCTCACATTAGAATCAGAATAGTCCCTGACCTCTAAGTTCTTCTTTCTCCCTTTATTTTAAGCTTCTGTCCAGCTAAGTTGTGTTGCCTGACTTCTCTCTCCATCTCTCTTTGAAGTGCAAGCTTTTTTAAAATTTCATTTATCTTTTCAACAATTCTTTCTATTTCCTACTCCATCTTTCCATTTTCTCTTTGCTTTTCATTCTATTAAATGTAAATCTCAATCTAAATTTTCTTATTTCCAATTTTTTTTTGCTTTCTTTCTCTTTCCTTTTAATTTCTCTTTGTTCTTCACACCCTCTCTTCTCATTTAATTTTCTCTCTTCTGTTCTTCTAATTCAACACTCTTCCCACCTTCTTTCTGTCTCGTCAGTTTTCTTTTTCATTTCTAACTGAGTCAAAGATAATTCTGCTAATGACTTACCAAGTTCAGATTTCCCTCCCTTTTATTGTAAATTTTGAATAACCACTTTAAACATCTCATCTTTACAATACTCGGTTTTAGTTCTACCTTCAACTTACATGCTAACTATCTCAGTGTAGCCTTAGTCAAAGATTTCACATAATTCACCGTTACATTTTCTGCACCCAGCAGCAGTCAGGGCCATTTTGAAAATCCAATATATGTAAAGTACATAGAACAAAGAAAATTACAGCACAGGAACAGGACCTTCGGCCCTCCAAGCCTGCACCGACATGCTGCCCATCACAACTAAAACCCCTTACTCTTCCGGGGACTGTACCCCTCTATTCCCATCCTTTTCATGTATTTATCTCCATTCCTTGTATTTTCATGTCCTTATCTAAAAGTCCCTTAATGCCTCTATCATATCTGCCTCCACTATTACCCTGACAGTGCATTCCAGACTCCTATCACTCTGTAAAAAAAAAAATTTACCCCCCCCTCACCTTCAATGCATGCCCCCTTGTATTAGGCATTTCAACAAGAGAAAAATATTCTGACCCCTATCTATGCATCTTATAATTTAAAGAATCCTATTGAGTCTTCCCTCAGCCCCCACCACTCCAGAGAAAACAACCCAAACTTCTCCCTTTATTTGTCCACTTCCTCCGTTCACCCTTTATTTAAATATTCATGGCTTTCTCTTATGTTCAACCAATTTTGATCCCAGGAAAATCACCACTTTACAGCTTTCAGAGTGACACCTGGTTTGATAGGCCATAAGTCTTGGTTTTGCAATTTGGTTGCCATTGCAATCAGTCACCGAACATGTTCGCATGAAGCTGCCAATGTACTTTTAACAAAAGAACGTACGTTTTTCACACAAAAGAAACAAAAAGAAACACAATTTGGAAAGATTTTAGCATAAATGGCGCAAAGAAAGACTCAACCAGCTTTCCCAACAATATTTTTTTCACAAGCACTCAATGATGGATCAATCCTATGTTCACCTACTCAACTGTCAATGTCAAAAGCATTTCCCTTCAGCAACTTTTGCCACATTTACAAAATATTATTTCCAGTTCGTTGTCCAAAGTGGGGTTGGCAAATAGACTAAGGAAAAAGTCAAAGCATGAGCAATGACAGATATTTAAGCAGATATTTCATACTTTGAACAGGCATAACTAGTGGTGTGCTGTAAGGATCAGTCCTAAATTATTGACTATCTATATTAATGAGGAGGGAAAGTGTAATGTATCTCAACTTGCTGATGATAGAAGAGAAGCAGTGATGACATATTGCAAAGAGGTATTAAGGAATCTGTAGGAGGGTATAAATAAGTTGAGTGAGTGGGCAAAGATTTAGCAGATGGAGTTTAATGTAGGAAATGATGAGGTAATGGACTTTAGGAGGAAGAATCAAAAGGCAAATGATTTTTTAAAAGGGAGAGAGATGCCAAAACAAGGTGTAGCATAGTGGGATTGGAGCGCTTTTGTGCATGAAATTCAAAAAGTTAACATTGAGGTGCAACAGGTAATTAAAGGTAGTGAATGGAATTTTGAGCTCTATTGCTAGAGGTTTAGAGTTTAAAAACAGGAAAGTCTTGTCACAACTGTATAAGGTGTTGGTTAGGCCTTTATTCATTAGAGAATGAAGAGTGATCTTATTGAAGAATCCACGATTCTAAGGAGACTTGATACGATGGATATTGAAAAAAGGTTTACACTAATGGGGGAGTACTGAACTTGGAAACATAATTACAAAATAAGGGGATGCTCATTCAAAACTAAGATGCAAAGGTATTACTTCTGCCAGAAGGTTGTGAATGTCTGAAATTCTCTACCCCACGGAGATATAGAGATTAGAGCACTGAAAGTATTAAAAAAGGAAGGAGATAGATCTTTTGAAGTATCAGACACTTAACATCTATGCTGAGCTGACACAAAATAAGAGTTGAGGTCTGGAAAGATCAGCCAGGATCTTTTTGAACGACTGGGGAGGCTTGAGGAGCCAAAAGGCTTATTCTTGTTCTTTCTCCTTAAGTTCCTATGCTCCTTATGATTTTCATCACTCCCCAAGGTACATTGGCAGGTTAACAAGAAACTTTACTCACTGAGCCCTAAGAAATGCTCTGTGCTATTTTAGCCTTGTCTACTTGAACTTTTAAATGGCTTCGGACTCCTTGCCAGCTCTGATTACCTGGAACCTGGCAAAACTATGATTACCCCTCTGCTGATACAGATCTTTTCTTCTCCTGAATAGAATGTGTTTGTGGCCCCTGGCCAGTCTTTCTTCAGGTCACAAAATCTTACCTTTGTAAACACTTCAGCGAAGATTTCACCAGGTAGATTATCAAGTTATTTAGCTTGAGTTACGTGTTTTCTTAAAAATTTTATTCTGAACTCATTGCTTAAAATGCCTTTCTTACCTTTAAAAATTGAAATTCCTCTTCACAGAACTAAAACCAAAAACTCATTTTCCTCTACTTTAATAGGTTACACTGTGGTTCTATGGTTAGCGCTGCTACCTCTCAGTGCCAGGGACCTGTGTTCGATTCCAGCCTTGGGTGACTGTCTGTGTGGAGTTTGCACATTGCCCCTGTGTCTGAATGGGTTTCCTCCCATAGTTCAAAGATGTGCAGGTTGGGTAGATTGGCCATGCTAGATGGCCCATAATGTCTACGTTTGCATAAGTTAGGTGGATTGGCCATGGGAAGTGCAGGGTTACGGGTACAGGGTAGTGGGGGGGCCTGGGTCGGATGTTCTTCAGAAGGTCAGTGTGGACTCGATGGGCTGAATGGCCTGCTTCCATACCTGTAGGGATTCTATGATTTAGAATTCAAGGTCCAAAAATAAAAATAAAAATACATCATGAACATGCATCACATTAGTCCCATTTTAACTTCCACCATCATGATTACATTCATTTAAGTCTGAGTTATGTGTATGTGAAAGTGGCAACTTACTGGCTTGAAAACCTTTAGATCTAGGACCTAGATTTAAGTTTGACTAGATCAGTCTCAATGTCTTCTGCATGAATGGAATATTATAGAAAGAGCATTTCTAGAATATACTATGTAATGCACGAATACTATAGAGCAGCAAATTATTATCATGCTAAGTTGCTCACATTAAGACTCACTCCTTTTTTTAAGCAGATATGATAAATAATTTAAAACAGCTGAGTAAATGGTTGGACAGATAGAGTCTACTTAACCAACAAGATTGAAGGATAAGGAAAATCAGTAATCACTGGGAGTTCCAGTAGTTCAATAGATTATAACCCTCCCTCTGAGTAAGGAACATGGTGGCTACCAGACCAGTTTTCAGGGCTTGGTTCAACAGGTTGATGATCAGCGCTTAATCTGCCATAACAGAAGTGAAAGAAATAGCTGAAGGGCTGAGAGGAAAAGTGAATTGGGACCAAAATCAGATTCTGAGAAAAAAAAAAGGGAAAGCGATGTAAGAGGGAATTGGAAAAATACGAATAAAATAAAAAACTTCTTAGAAGATCCAACAGCAATCCACTCCTAAAATAAATGAGGGTCCCTAGATAATTCCATTCATTTCTGAAGCAATGAGGTCATTCGGCAGTCATTTAACCTTTTTTGTTAGAAAGGATACTCATGTTATTAATTACGAGACTTAACTTCTGAGGATCCAGTTTGATGGAGAATTTGAAAATCAAGATAATCCATTAAAAAAAACACATGGTGATGTGTGGGGGTGGGCTAACAGAGTGAGGGAGGGGGGGGGAAGATGAGGAAATCAGCACAGCATATAAGTAGACCAGCAATTTGTTATGATTGCAGGATATCTCCTAATTCCTTAAACTGACTGTTTGTCTCATTAGTAATGATGTGCATTGCTCACATATCACTTTTCTGTCAAGTGAGTACCTGTCTGCTACACACTACCCTACTTTCTAGGTCCCAATGTCAGCCAGTCCATTTCTACTCCTTGGATAAACCAGCAACAAGTAGTTTACCTACTCATGCTGCAGACTGGGGAATCATGGCGGGGGGTATCATGGGATCTAATACAAAGACAATTCAGGGTTGGCTTTTAGAGCCATCCTAGCAGGCAGACAGCCATAGTTTCATGTGCAAGAAACTAGCCACCTTTCTCTCCTACTGGGGACTCAGAAGACTGGGGAGGTGTTGTATTGAAACCCATAAGTGACTACGAATTGATCACATGAGAACCATAGAACATAGAACAGAGAACTGTACAGCACAGTACAGGCCCTTCAGCCCACGATGTTGTGCCGAACTTTTACCCTAAACCTAAAATCTATCTAACCTCCACCCCTACCTTATACTATCATCCATATGCCTATCTAATAGACGCCTAAATGCCCCTAATGAGGCCAACTCCACTACCCTCTCTGGCAATGCATTCTAGGCCCTTACCAGTCTCTGAATAAAGAACCTACCTCTGAAGTCTCCCCTATATCTACCTCCACTCACTTTAAAACTATGCCCCCTCGTAATAGCTACCTCCACCCTAGGAAAAAGTCTCTAGCTGCCCACTCTATCTATACCTCTGATCATTTTGTACACCATGGTTGGTGGTAGGAGGAGTTGATCACCATTGACCTTAATTAGTGAGATGGGAAGAAGGGGTGATTTTCTTTCTGGGACCAACTCAACCAATTATTTCTCCTCATCACCATTTCCCTTATCAGCTCCAGGGATGGGAAATTGCATCTATAATCACTTTAGCTCAGGAATATCAATTTCAATAAATGCATCTTGTTCTTTGTTTACCCAAGCAAAGAGGAATTTTTTCATAACCTCAAAAAGTAAGTAGTGAGACATTTTTGATGGAGCACATCTTCTAAATTCTAAATCCAAACCCTGGTATGTTCAAATGCGGAGTGGGAGAGTAGGGTGTCATTTCACCACTCCTCACCCGGTCTTATCACCATAGAGATACTTCCATTATGGGGCACACTTGCAGTTGCCAACCCTGTCAGGAGTGCCCATCCCTACTGGGTGGTTGGGGTGCGCTGTAGTTGGGCAGCAATCAAGACTCCTGAGCAGCTCAGATTTACATTCGAGATAGATATGGGTTTTTGTTAAAGCAAGGGTAAAAGAGGATAAGAGCCCGAAGCAGGTATATCATAGAATCATAGACTCCCGAAGGTGTGGAAGCTGATCATTCAGCCCAATGAGTCCACACCAACCCTCCGAAGACCATCCCCATCCTGACCCACACCCTTCCCTATCCCTATAATCCTAAGTTTCTCATGGCTAATCCACCTAGCCAGCACATCCCTGGACACTATGGGCAATTCAGCATGGTCAATCCACCTAACCTGCACATCTTTGGACTGTGGGAGGAAACCGGAGTGCTCAGAGGAAATCCACACAGACATGGGGATAAAATGTAGACTCCACACAGATAGTCATCCGAGGTTGGAATTGAACCCAGACCCCTGTGAAGCAGCAGTGTTAACCACTGAACCACTGTGCCACCTAAAGGAGTTAGGCCACATCCTCAAAGGGCTGAATGACATACTCCTGTTCCTATCTTCCTATCTCTAACTAAGCTGACAGCATCAAGAGCGCTCCATTGGCCTCAATGGAATGACAAGCACAGAAATGGTCAGTTAGGAAGGTACCTCCAGGTAGACTGCGCCACGAGACTTGATCCCAGCAAAAGTGTGCTGGGAACACACGTTTGTTCCTAATACCAAAGCCTCTGAGAAAATCCAGCCCAAAGTTTTTTTTTAAATATAGTTAACAAGGTAATATCAAATCAAATATTTCATAGAGTAAGGACAGAAAATATGACTTCAGAGTCTGGATTGGATTATGTTGTATGACCTTGACTGATTAGCACCACTATTAAACCTGCTTTACATCAATATTAGCCACACTCTTGACTTCCTGGGGTAGATATTTCACTTTGGGCCAAATCAGTGAAATTGTGCCCAAAATTATATCAACTTTGAAAAGCTTTTGTTTGTCCTTCCATTTCTTTCACATTCAATAACGTATCACTTAAGATAAACTTTGCCATGAACTAGTGCAACGCAGATATATTTGGAAATATAACTTATTAAAAAAAATTGGCTTCAAATATAGTTCTCGATATATTTAAATTTGTTGATCTTGCTAAAAGTGGCTTATTACAGCAGCAATTCACCATCTGTGAGTATCTTAATTTTAAATGACTAAGGAGAATTTTAAACATATGCTGTATGCTGAACTACAGAACTGTATGTATATAGTTATATTGGTGTTCTGTAGGCAATTTCTTAGCAATTCATTTAAAATTAAACAGGTTTAAAGTGTATCAGAGATAAAAGGTACTGCAGATGCTGGAGAATCCGAGATAACAAGCATGGGGCTGGATGAACACAGCAGGTCAAGCAGCATCATAGGAGCAGGAAAACTTGATGTTTCGGGCCTAAACCCTTCATCAGAAATGGGGGAGGGGAAGAGGGATAGAGGATGGAGAGAGGGGGAGGTGGATAGAGGATGGATAGAGGAGAGGATAGGTGGAGAGGAGGCAGACAAGTCGAAGAGACGGGGATGGAGCCAGTAAAGGTGCGTGTAGGTAGGGGGGTAGGGAGGAGATAGGTCAGTCCAGGGAGGACGGACAGGTCAAGGGGGCGGGATGATGTTAGTAGATAGGAGATGGGGGTGTGGCTTGAGGTGAGAGGAAAAACAGGTTAGGGAGGTGGAGATGAGCTGGGCTGGTTTTGGGATGCGGTTGGGGGAGGGGAGATTTTGAAGCTTGTGAAATCCACATTGATGCCATTGGGCTGCAGGGTTCCCAGGCTGAATATGATTTGCTGTTCCTGCAGCCTTCGGGTGGCATCACTGTGGCATTGCAGGAAGCCCAGGATGGACATGTCATCTGAGGAATGGGAGGGGGGAGTTGAAATGGTTCGCGACTGGGAGGTGCAGTTGTTTGTTGCGAACTGAGTGCAGGTGTTCTGCAAAGCGGTCCCCAAGCCTCCGCTTGGTTTCCCCGATGTAGAGGAAGCCACAACGGGTACAGCGGATGCAGTGTGGATTGTTTTATTACTGTTACACCCAAAGGAAACAAGTTAAATTTTAGGGGTTCTGCAAATGAGGACAATTCAGGGAAATTTCAAAATGGCGATTAGTTTATCCTGGGCGTTTTTCTGTAGGAAGGGCTTGCTTTTAATGTGATGTTTCATACCCTGCTGCAAAAGATTGTGGAAGTTTGAGTCGCACAAAATGTCATTTACATTTCAAATGCCAAGACATTTGCCCTGGCAATACTAATTCCATTTAATAGTGCCAAAAAGTAGGAGGAAAACCGAGCACATTAGGTCACTTAGCACCACAATTGACTGATATATTCTAATGATACACAACTTACAAATATTCTTGTTAGTTTTATTTAATTCTTTGGAGGTTTAAAGTTTATCTTAAATTGTCAAAACAAACTGCATGATATTATGTCGGTGGAATATTATTTGGTACTTTTTTGAAGATCTCAATAGCTTTCTTCCTTCCTCTTGTAACCCTCCCCAACTTACCCAAATATGACTTCATCCATTCATGTGCAGACAGTGAAGAGGCTATTATACCTTTAGAAAAAGGTGACCAAAATTCACCAATCCACACTCAAGAGCCCTTGTTGATTTTCCATTCCTTAATTCAGGAGCCCAGAGGTGAATTCAATGAGACCAGAGGTCAATCCTACTGGTCATTCAATGTGCTGAGATCAGTTCAATTGGTAGTAACTGATAATCAAACTTCCTGGTCTGTATGACTCAGCTGTTCACTGGATAATCCTATTGCAACATTGCCAGAACCTAAGCTATATCATTTCCTTTGCTCATTGCAGGGGATAATTATTCTATTGTGCCTTTGGAATAGAAGCATTTTTTAATGTCCACAGCCATACTTTAACTAGTGCTAGCAGGGCAATTCTGGAGGTATGTAATTAGCTCTTGTGATTACTTTTGACAGAGATTTTGTACTGCTAAAGAAGAGGGTAAAATCAGAAAATTGTTAGAATATTTGTACGACTACAAGGAGATGAAAAATAGATTTATAAATTAACGTATTGCTTACCCTTCATTTGTAGAACAAGCTTAGCCTAGTAGGCAAATTTGAATGTTTAAGTGTTGACAGCAGACTGATTTGATGCGGAGTGTGTAGATGGGAAATTGTTAGTAGGGGAGGGGGTAAAAGATTCAACTTGTACTCAAAGCTGACCACATACAGAAAGAGGAATTCATCTGGATGCTAGTCCATCTTGGTTTGAAGTGTAAGTGAAGAGGACAGCCAAGTTTAGTTTGCTGGTCGAAGCCTGATAACTTTTAATCATTTAGAATACTGATCCAGTCCCTAGGTAGGTCCTGGGAGTGGGCGGAGCCTGAATCTGGCATAAAACATATGCCATATTCTCACCTGGTCAAAGGGCAATATAAAATCCTGCCTTTCCCAATTACATCCACCTCAATGATCCAATTCCTGGTCACTATTTTTACATACGAAAAATAGATAACATTGAGTTGAAGTTCTCTTAGTCAATCTAAGGAACTTGGAGGGAGATTGTTGAACTTTCTATTCAGTTCCTCACAGCTATTTACTTCTCAGACAGGACCAAAACAAGAGACTTCAAATATACATTTGTGTCTGTGCTTTTTATTTCACTGACCATCAGAACAAAGCAAAAGTGGTAAATGTGTACACTTACCTATATATTTTTGTTTTCTGGCTGACAGACTTGATCTACTTTCTAAAATATTTGTATGAAATATAATATAATTCGGGGAGGCAATGGCCTAGTGGTATTATTGCTGGACTATTAATCCAGAGACCCAGATAACGTTCTGGAGACCCGGGTTCAAATTCTGCCACGGTAGATGGTAGAATTTGAATTCAATAAAATATCTGGAATTATGAATCTAATGATGACCATGAATCCATTGCCAATTGTCAGAAAAACCCATCTTGTTCACTAATGCCTTTTAGGGAAGGAAACTGCCGTCCTTACCTGGTCTGGCCTACATGTGACTCCAGACCCACAGCAATGTGGTTGACTCTTAACTGCTGTTTGGGCAATTAGGGATAGGCAATTTATGCTGCCTAGACAGCGATGCCCTCATCCCCTCAATGAATAAAGAAAAATAAATCCAAAGACAACCCTAATCAATTAAACTCTTGAACAGTATCATTTTTCTCTGGACTGTCACTATCTTACTTATTATTTTTTTCGTATGTATGTATTGATTAAACTTCAACTTTATCGTGTTCAGTTGATCTTCATTCTTTGTGGTTGTGCAAAAACTGTAACGGAGAAGCTAGTTAAAAGATAACAAAACATTACTTTGAATATATCAATATATATATCTGATACAAAGTTATATATCTTTAGACAGATTTATGTTTTTTTCCTCCCCTCCTACATAAATGTTAACACTTTAGTTTTGTAAAGATTAATATATTAAAAAAAAATTTTCACAACATTCTATTTCAAACTTATTACCCCTCTTCACAGCAGTGTTAAGAAATCATTATAGTGTCACATTGATATCTGATACTTAATAAATAACTGATATTCTTGAATGCGGATCATTTAGGGTTAACTGTACCATCAGTGTGCAGTTATTATTTGTGGATTATGTTGCAAAATTTAAATTTAATTTGCAATTGTTTTATGGACAAAACATGTTCACAATCTCTTTTCTAAGTGTGATTGAATTGATTATCACAAAATGCTTTCAAAGGCTATGAGGGTCTCTGAAAGGACATATGAAAAACTTCAATGCATTTCCTCAGACCGACTAATAATGATACTGCCTTTTAAAGCACTAGTCTTCTCTACTCTGACAACCATTTACTAAACAGAATACTGTTCTGTCCCCTGGGTGTAGAATTCCTGCTCACAGAGGTCATTCTGAAAAAAGATGGAAAAAAATCCTTAATAAAACATTGGTGGAAGCTACAGGTGGGAAATAATGAAGATCTTGTGACCTGTAATCTTCTCCCACCTTGACTCACTTCGAGAGAATACCAGTTGTCAGGGCTGAAATTACACAATGAACCAACGGGTCTTCTGCCTTGATGAGAACCCAGGGAATGCAGTCCTCATTTTGAACTCGGTACAAGCAAAGGATACAAGACTGACTGTGCTTTCCTTCATGTGGTGGGGAATGCCTTTCAGATATGTCACATATGTCTAGTCACAACTGGAAAATAAAACTGTTTTTAGCATTCCAAAGAATGTTCTTTATAGGAACAATATGTTTTTTTTTGGCCTGATCTGATATTTATCTAACCAATTTCGGTAGGGAGATTTATGAGTGACAAAGAAAGAATAATTTTGTCAAGAGTTTTGCTCTGCTAATGGGCTTGTTTGGCTGAAATAAATCTTTGGAATCCTAATGCAGCTCTGAGGGTGAGGCATTTAGCAGAATTTTATTGTGCAGAGTGAAACAAGTTTGTGAGCTGGAATTCAATTGTGCAGTATTGATTCTCGCATCGGTCATTATTCCTGTCTGATTGACAGCTGAAAATTGGTTACGTTAAGTATTTCATATGTTATATTGGCTGACATTTGCTTGCCTGCTGCTGTGTCAATATTGTTGTAGAGATCTCGAGCTTTATGAGATAGCAATATACACTGACTGTGGCTTTTGTGTGATGTTCCAGTGTTTTTCTGACATAATTTAAGATATATTAAAAATGAGCAGCATCTTCCCTCTTGAGAAGCTTAATGCCAATATTATTGTCTTCCAAGGGAAGATCATGTATGCTCATAATCTGGTGCTAATTTCCACCTGCACGCTCATGTTTAGGCATTAGGTGCTCTAACTGTAAAATTGAGCTTGATTGATTCATGTCAAGCATCATCTCTGCTCTTGCAGGGGAAGTCATCGAGATGACCCTTATAAACTGGGAAATGAGATTTGTGTCTTTTTCTTCACCTGGAGCTATCAAATTGACTGAATAATCTGTAATACATTAACAGTGGCATTTGTTGGGTAAGAATTAAACATGATAGAAGAAACTTCCTGAATATAACTCTCATTGACCTGCTGCTGAGTCTCAAGGAAGTTTTGTTACTATTTATAGGTCATGCTGGATAAATATTTAATGTTCCTAAGCATGCTTCTTACACTTGCATTACTGTTATAAAAAATCACCAGTCGCTCTGAGCCAGTATCAGAAACATCATAAGAGCAAAATATTGTAGCTGTTGGAGATCTGACATGAAAACAGAAAATGCTAGAAAAACTCTGTGAGCTGGCCAGCATCTGTGGAGAGAGAAACACAGTTAGCATCTTAAATCAAACTTGACTCCCCATCATTTCCAACAGATGCTGCCAGACCTACTGAGCTTTTCCCCAGTATTTTCTGCTTTTATTTCAGTTTTATGGCATCCAAAAGTATCTTACTTTTTTTGAATATTTAATTTACTGCCACTTTTCTCACACGACTGCCTACCTTGAAGACATTCTGTCCTTCTCACTGACAAGCCTTCCATTTTCCTATTTCACCATCATTATCTTCATTGCATTCCATGGGCTTTGATAAAGACCCAGATTTTCATTTTGTCAGAGGTCTCTGATATGGCAAAAATGGAGGAAGGCATTTGATGTCCGATGTCCTGCCCCCAGACATGGCTTGGTCTGGGAACAGGCCGTGTTTTGTGCGCACACAGTTTGTGGATTCAGCGGGGTTTTTAATTCATCAAATGCTTTGACTCAAACCAGATTTTGTCATCCCTTTCATGTGAAACCTGGAATATGCAACGTAGATGGCACTGAGCAGGTCAGAGTATTGTGAATTTGTTTGGATAGCCATTGTTCTACTTCAGACATTTAAGGTAGACCTCTCGGTCTACTCCTGGGATACTTCTGAAGGAAATCAGATGTCCCCACTGGGATTGTTAAAAATAGGCAATGTGTAAAAAAAAAGTTCAGAAACCTATTCATAGCTCATTGGAACTGTCAACTGATCTGGCAAAGTTAACTATTAAAACAGGCAGAAGAACCTATCAAAGGGATCTATTAAACATATCACAACATTTAAAAGTGTTTTAAATACTTGAAAAAGTGTAACAGCATTTAAAAAATTACATTGTTGGCTGGTTTTATTTCACGAAGCCTGGAGGATCTCCATTGGTAGTTTATCGATGCACCACTGATTTCACAACTGTCCATTATCACAATGGAATGTCCTTCATTTCGGAGTTTGATTGATAGCTATGAATGCTAATGTTTGTTGTGTTAGAATGAAATGTTTGTTATAAGGATTTACCTTGCTTTTTGAAGGAAGTAAGTGCAGTTTTTATGAACTATCATGTTTCTTTTTCATAATATGACGTTTGCAGTTCTAGAACTTTAGTTTGTAGAATTTTATGGGTCAATGGGAGATGTTAGATGAGTTAGCATGGTAGGTGTAAGAGTGATGTATGATAGGTAAAGGAAATAAGTTGGTCTGCGTTGGCATAAGTTGGCACAGGGATTACAAAGGACTGTGAGAAGTAGATGGGTGCACAACTTCACTTGGGAATTATAAAAGGTCACAGGAATGGACAGCAAGGACCAGATTGGCATGAAAGGTACGAGGACCAAAAGGCTTGAATAGAGTGAATGAAATGGCACAACATGGGTATGTTTGGGGCATGGGAAGTGTGCATGAGGTGAGGTGAGGGCTCTTGTAATCGTCATCGTTGAAGATTTAGTACAGTGCCAGATCACTGAGGTAGATCTTCAGTGTTGCCCAGCAGTCTGTATAGGCCTTTCAGGTTTGCTTGCCTTAACTTTTGATAAATTTCCCCTGGGAGCCCAGTTGAAAAAAAATATAAAGCACCTGGGGTATGAGGTAAAGTACTGGCATAGATTCATGATTGGGGAACAGACAGAAAGCAGAGTATCGGGAAAAAACAGGTCCTTCTTGCGTTGGCAGGCTGTGATGAATGGGATAACACAAGGATCAGTACTTGGGCCACAGCTGATGACAATATATGGCAATTATTTGAAGTTGGGGTCCAATTGTAATATTTCCAAATTTACAGATGATACAAAGCTAAGCTCAGAGTATTTCTTCAAATGGTAAGAAGTTGAAAAGTGCAAACGTACAACGTGTACAAAGGGACCTAGGTGCCCTTGTCAATAAGTCACTGAAGGGTAACATGCAGGTGTGGCAAACTATTAAGGCAGCTAATGGAATGTTAGTCTTTATTGCAAGAGGATTTGAGTAAAAGAGTAGTTTGAAATGAATAAGATTTTAGTTCGACTGCGCCTGGAGTACAGTGAACAATTTGATTTCCTTACCTCAGGAAAGATATTATTGCCGTAGACTGAGTGCACTGGATGTTCACCAGACTTGTCCTGATGATGGTAGGACTGAAATTGGGCAAACTGGGCCTGTATTGTTCAGAGTTTTGACGAACAAGAAGTGATCTCATTGAAACCTACAGAATACTTAAAAGGGAAAGACAGGGTAAATGCAGGTAAGATAATTCCCTGGCTAGGGTGTTTAGAACTCAGGGCACAATTTAAAAATAAGGGAATGCCACTTAGGTTTGAGATAAGGAGATTTTCTTTACTCAAAGGGTTGTGAAACTTTGGAATTCCCTACTACAGACAATGGTGGAAGATCAGTTGCTGAACATGTTTAAGGTAAAGATTGAAAGATTTCTGGATTGTAAGATTCCACCTGGGGCTGCACAGTGGCTCAGCGGTTTGCACTGCTGCCTCACAGCGCCAGGGACCCAGTTCAATTCCATCCTTGGGTGACTGTCTGTGTGGAGTTTGTACATACTCCCCATGTCCGCTTGGGTTTTCTCCGGGTGCTCCGGTTTCCTCCCACAGTCCAAAGATGTGCAGGTTAGGTGGATTGGCCATGCTAAATTGCCCATAGTGTCCAGGAATGTGTAAATTAGGTGGAATAGCAGGGTTACAGGGATTGGGGGGTGGTGATGAGTCTGGATGGGATGCTCTTTGGAGAGGCAGTGCGGACCTGTTGGGCCGAATGGCCTGTTTCCACAGTGTAAGGATTCTATGATTCTAATGAACAATTGCGTAAAGGGTTATGAGGATTGGTAAAAGGCATTGAAGTGTTTGATCAGCCATGATTGAGTGGAATAGCAGGGCAGGCTGAATGGCCTACTCGTTTTCCTATGTAACTTGTAACAGCTTGCCTGCTGGGACTAAAAACCAAAAGCACTATACAATAATTTTTATTTTCTGACTCTTCCTTGACAAGGTGGTAAAAATCCATGCCAAAATGTTCACAAACTTCACCTTCACTTTAAACTCAAATGTTATTTCTGATTGTCCCTCCACAGATATTGGCAGATCTGCAGAAAATTTTCCAGCCCTTCTGTCTGCTGTTTTATTTGCAGCAGGATCCTATTTGCTCGTCAACTTTTACAAGAGGGGTAAAAATATTCCACTTTAAACTGAAACATTGTTTATTTTGTTTAAAAAATGTAGAGCACAAGCATCATAACTTAAATAGATAATATTGTGTCACTGACACAAACATGATGCAGGGAACATGTAAGCATAATTGCACAGTAGGTCTACTTCAGGATCAAAATAGTAGCTGTACATTTTACTAAAGGTCTGTTTGGAGATGCGTCTGAATTTAAATGTCACTATATATTTTACTTTGGATAAACAAAGATGATTAAACGTCAACAAATACTGTTGACAATAGTTTTTTAAATTAACTAATTTCTCTATTAAAATAATGGAGAGAAGAATATAAAATGTATTTTAAACATGCTGAGCATTTATCTACTCTTATAAGCAACATTAATGCCTAATGTTTAGTAACATCTGTGTTATTAGTTGCTGTCTTACAGTTTGAGTCCAGATTAAGAAAGCAAACCTTAGTTATCCAACACAATGTTAGCCAAAGCTACGTGCATTGATTTATTTCGAATCTCAAACATGGTATTTATATATCCTATAAGTAATAATTATCAGATCATGCAAGGTGCAACAAATTGTGGAACCTTACGAATGAGAAAACCTGCAGTTTGGCTTCAGTAGTAATTTGTCTAGAACTGCCTCTGTCGTGGGCACCTAAAAGAACACAGAGTCATTCTGAAAGACAATTTGTTTTGTTTTACTCCCTGTAATCAGTTGAAAGTAAATTTGCCTCCAGCTGTAAGTTTACTAAGAGTTGAATGTTCATCTGCTATCTGCCACCTGCCAAACAAGGAGTGTCCAAAAGCCTTGGCGCATTATGTATGGGTGGCCTTTTGTTGGTGGGAGACAAAAGCAAAAATCCTAAGGATTACTTTAAGATATTATATGTCACATAACATGGAGTTTACCACGATTCTTTGCTGAGACACATAGTGCTTCCCTTGGGCTGAGAATGAAAGTGCAGCCAATTTTGAGTAGGTAACTCCTATTAAAGATTTATGCCAGCCTAAATTATTTGGCTTTAAACTACACTTTAATGAGTGTGTGTTTCTTGCACTGCAGTGCTAAGTGAAGTAGATAGTATCATTGGTAATCCAGGGCTTAGTCACAGGATTCTAAATGGCTATGAACTAAGGGGAGTACACACATGTTTGATTTTGTACCAGCGACCCCCTCCCCCACAGCACCCCCTTCCCTCCCCCCCACAACCAACCCTGCCCCAGCTCAAATTCCATCCATGTCCTAGATAGTTTAACGCAGGAACATGGCCAACTTCCTAAATATGCCAAAATATATCAGTCTGAAAAACTGAAGGGCAAAGTTTGCACGTTTGAAAATCTGGCCAAGATTTTATTCCTTTACAAATAACTCTTTCATCTGCAGGTAATCTCTTGCAAGGCAAGATGGTGGACATTTAGTTTAGTTCACACAGGGAGAAGCAACAATGAGTTGATGTACTAAAGACCATGACACTGTCAGAAATGGAACATTTTCTCATCACTCGCAGTACCTGGGTCTTTGTTGTTTTGTATTAAATCCAGAAGCTGCCTCGAACTGTGTGGACTTTTTGATCAATCTTGAATTTAATGGTTTTTCTTCTTTATTACAACATTACCTAGGGTAGAATTCAAAATGAGAGGAGGATTTTTCACGCATGGTTGGGCTTGTCTAATGCATATTTAATGTTACTAAATTGCACAACTATTAATACAGGCAGCATTAGGAAGAATCCAAATTTAGAAAAGTAATTCTTAATGAAGGTTTTTCCAAAATGAAACAAATAACTGAATTTATATGAAGCACGATTGCTTGATCCAAATGATTATGATCAGATATGACACAAATATATATTAATTACCTTTATGTTGGATATTGATGTAAAATCGGAATTTAATTGAAAAAATATTTATGCCTTTACTGTCTACAGTTCACTAAACGAACGGCATAATAAAGTTTCACAACCAAACCTTTTAATTGTTTTTTCTTGGGTTCAGTAAGAAAACATTTGCATGACTGCTGTTGCTTAGCAACCATGATTTCAGTGCTGGGTCAGACAGTTGCTTTTAGCTCCTCCAATGCAATGAAGGCAGATACACTGATCCCCGGCATGTTATCAATTCATCTCACATGTGATGTTTGGACGAGTCTGTAATTACAATTCTCAGTGCATCTGACTTGTACATATTATTCCAAGTTAACTTATCATGAAATAAAATACATGCTCAGTTAGAAGGATATTAGTGATGTGACCCACTGGCACAGCAATAAAACAGTTGGTTGACGCACAACTCATGTTTCCACAGGCTTGATTCAAATCTCAATCTCATCTGTCTGAGGAGAAGAACCCATTTGGGGGAACAGTGAATTACATTAGATATTCATCAAATTTAATACCACACACTTACAACATCAACTACTATCTCAAATGCAGATATGTACGAAAGACGAGTTTGAGAGTGCTATTAAACGTAGAAGTGCACATTCTTGCATTACCTCATGGATACTCATATTGTAATCTTCTTGTGTGTTTATTTACAAGACTGTGACACAAACCCAATGGGCAAATGGGCTACGATATTATCTTACAGTGGTTTTCTTGAAATTGTTATATAGTGCTGATGTAAAAATATACACAAAATTTGAAAGTCAGCTCCCTTCAAAAGCTAATAAGTGACATCTAGATACAAGTAGCATCTATGGAACCTTACCATTTGTACCCAGTAGTGTTATTTGCCTCTAGCTAGCAAAACAACATTGGTATCATTAAATAGGAAAAAGCTGACAATCTTCGTGCATGTGCAAAACACCGAACAAACCTGAGACAGCAGCTGGTGAATGAATATAAAAATCAATATTTAACTATCGTAGAGCACACCAGGAGGAAGTACAAAGTTATTATTTTGCTACTCCATTAGTGGATTGAAGGTTACATTGAAAAAATCTTGGTAAAATAAACCAAGTCAGAGACATAAATTGAAGGTTCATCACTAATAATAAAATATGGTTGCAATCTTTCTGGAAACGTTCCCTTGTCCACATGGAAAGAGGAAAACATGGCACCCGTATACAGTGATATCACAGGTATTATTTTACATCAAAGTTCACTCACAGTTCAGAAACAACAAGAAGATATTATTTCGAAAGGCAAGAGTCTCCTTGGAAATAGTCGACTACAACAGGAGTCGGTTACCATGCAGGCTGCCTAGCAGTTTCATTCTCTCTGCATGGGGACTAAAATAAGTCTAGGAGATGGATACTGATGTGATGTTTTCAACCAGGCTTGTAATGTGATTGCATCTTATATTATTATCAGAGCATTAATTCATTGATAAACAAAGCAATTAAAACTATCAATACCTTGAATCCAACACTGGCTATTATCAAATATTTCTCATACCCTTATTTTAGAAGAAATGAATAAGATTTGTGTAAAACAAATATATTTACAAACACTTTTAAAAATACATAATTTCCTCGAGTTACCTTTTTCTTAAGGAAAACTGACAAACAATAAGTGTAACATTAGCTGGAAGGGGTGGGGGGAGTTGAAATTGAAGAGTGAAATCTGTGACAGCATTTTGTTTCGGTGGAAGGCAATATTGTATTGAGGGTGTTTTGTGTATTTCCAAAACAAAGGCATTTTTGACGAGAACAGTTGAATTATGGAACACCATTCTGCTTCTTAATCCCCATCACTGATATGTAATAAAAGAAAATTTGTAACAAGCTATGTGCTTGAGTAAGTGCCGCAGATTTTTTTTAAAGAGCTATTAATTTAAAAATGTTTCATAACCACACAGATCTAATAGTTCCATTTCATTCTTAGGATTAAAAGGCTTTTCTGAATTTTCGTGGCTGATTTGCAGTTAGAAAAGAGCCTCGGTTCAAAATCTCGAGTGAAATCAGCAGCAGCTGTGCCGAGGCCATTTAATACTCTTTTAGGGTCCATGGAATACACATGAGCAGGCAAAAGCATTTCAACCCAACAGTGAGCCTTGTGATTCATGTAGAATTACATAGAATCTAGAAAACAGAAATAGGCCATTCAGACCAACTGATTTCTACTGGTTTTTTTAGGCTCCATATGGGCTTCATCTTACCCTATTTTATCTAACCCCGACAGTATGTACTTCACATGCTCAGCTCTGGTGAGAAATCTTGCTAGCTCTTTTTCCTTTTCTGTAGGCTTCCCACCAAGGGTATCCTGCAAGGTAGCACTGTAGCATTCATGGTATTGGAAAGCAGCAGTCTGAGTGATCGGCTCTCCAAGACAACAGGCAATCATTAGCGTTAAAATAAATCACTCCCTTTATGAAGATGAACTGGAACAAGTACTGACAAGGCAGATCTCAGGATAACAGGTGGACCACATCAAAATTGCAGGAAGTTAGGCAAATAATACCGAAAATGACCACAGGAACCAATACAATATATTATCTTGTTTGTAAATTAGAAATCCTTACAATATTTTGGGAAGTTGAATGTGCCATTTTGTTCCAGAGATGAAAGATGACAATATGGAAATTATGGTCTATGTTTGTTGCTGGCATTGAGTTATTGTTTTAAGAGCTGTGTCACTTTCCATTCCCATCCATTGCATATTAGCAAAGTTCTTAAACAAAACAACCTTTAAATCAAAAAATTCAATTCATACTGGGTTGCCCTAAGCACTTTTGCCAAAGATTTTTGCATTCTATTCTTATTGTCTAGACAGGGTCACTTGAAAACAAATGTTTTTCTTGCCAAAGCAGACAATTTTTTAAAGAGATTGGCAAAACATATTTTGCACAGCAAGCAGCTATAATCTAGAGTGCAGTGGCCGCTCATGTAGTGGAGACAGTTTCAATCATGGTTTTTAAAAGGCAATTGGATGAGTGTCTGAAAGGAGAAAACGAGATTGTGGGCCTACAGGGAAGTTGCACAGAGCTGAATTGCTCTCACAGAGAGCTAACAAAGTCTTGATGGACCAAATAGCCTCCTTCTGTGTTGTTAGAATTATAGCATGATAAAATTCTTTTGAGTGTTTGTACTTTCGATTTTCACCAATTAACATAAATTAAATTCCAGATAATCCATAAGTATTTTGATTAAACTGGCTCCAAAACATTTGAATTAACCCCTAATTCCAAAAGCTAGATATGATTAATAGAACTTACCCAACAAAATAGAGCAATGCAACGCCATAAAATGTATAATATCACTGGTGCACAATGATAAAAACGTACACTTCGCCTTTTAAATAATAATGAATGAGAGCCAAAACTGAGGTTAAGAGTATTTTTAAATATATTTTATTCCAGAGTGTTGGCATTGATGGCAAAGCCAGCATCTATTGCCCATCCCTGGACCATTGATGAAGCAGAATGTTGAATTAAAGGAACATTTAGTAATGTTTATCCATTATTTCTTAAATAAAGACCTCAAAGACTATATTTTTGTGATGATAGAAAAAGCAGGCAGAATTTCTTCAGAGCCTGAATGACATGGGCAATAGGGAATCAATTGGGAAAATACGGCAAGATTTGAAAAAGAGAGATTCTTGATGTCAAAAATAAAAGAAAGTCTAATTTTTCACAAGATCCAAATGGAAATGGACTAGTGAGTGTTGTGATGGCTGCTTGAATATTTTTACATCTTATTAGTACCTAATTTCACTTCATTGGTATGCAATTTCCTACCCTCCCACGCAGTGGTGAGAAATTAGATGGCAGCAATTCCTGACATGAAAATCAGTGTGGGTACCCGCAGCTCCAGCTCACCATTTGTTCTTCCAGACCTTCATCTTGGCCAGCAACATCCTTAACATCAGGGAGAGTAGGAACTGCAGATGCTGGAGAATCTGAGATAACAAGGTGTAGAGCCGGATGAACACAGCAGGCCAAGCAGCATCAGAGGAGCAGGAAGGCTGATGTTTCAGGCCTAGACTGGAGAAGGGTTTAGGTCTGAAACGTCAGCCTTCCTGCTCCTCTGATGCTGCTTGGCCTGCTGTGTTCATCCGGCTCTACACCTTGTTATCTAACATCCTCAACATCTCAGGTTTTGTTCCATGGTTAATGACTGCCTACACTCACCATCTATGAAGGTTAGCATCAGATATCCACTAGCCTCACCATATTACCATGGAACAATTGAGTCACTTAGAACACAGTTATCCTCTCCAAAGCTGTTTTCAATCCTGATCTGAATTGCAAATGCACAATGGAAGTAATAAATGGCTGCTGCCTCAGCCAGAATGGGCAGAAGAAGTGGGTATGTCTGTTTTAACACACAGATCCTACCTGTGGTTGTTGTGAGGCCCTTCAAAGGGCGATTGTAATACACAGTACAGGTAAAGACAGCTGTAATCATAATACCCTGCATGTGAAAGGCACGCATTGTCCAATTGTGTGGGATACACACCCTGACTGCTATCAATCTTGACCATGCCATTCTTTATTACAATTTGATCACCATCATCTCTGTGAAGCAAAAATAATCACAGGCACCCTTAAAAAAGTGTTACCTGCACACCGATTCACAAAGGCAATCCCAGATTTCACTGATAACAAGGTGTAGAGCTGGATGAACACAGCAGGCCAAGCAGCATCAGAGGAGCAGAAAAGCTGATGTTTTGGGTCTGGACACTTCTTCAGAACAGAAGAGTCTGAAGAAGGGTTCAGACCCAAAACATCAGCTTTTCTGCTCCTCTGATGCTGCTTGGCCTGCTGTGTTCATCCAGCTCTACACCTTGTTATCTCAGATTCTCCAGCATCGGCAGTTCCTACTATCTCTCCCAAGATTTCATTAGTTGCACAAGAACACGGAGCTGATTTTTTCTCACCTTGAACTGTATGTATTCACCAACATGCTTTCTTGTGCAATGCTTGATTGATATGGGTGGGCCGTCGCAGTGTGAGGGAGGACGGGACTAAGTTCAGTAACATTACCACACTCATCATCACTTACTGTATTTGGGAGACATGGCACATGCTGCATACGTCAGAATTATGTCCACCACATCAAAAGGTCAATTTGGAGGCAATTCCATGGCTCCCTACGTCAGAGTCTCCCATATCCAGCTGTATTGAGGTCTATGCTAAATTATTGTTTGTATTTGATTGACCAATGGATCTAACCATAGCAGGAGTGGTCATTCTGTCTAGAGTACAACAAAGGCACAGAGAAACAGTGGAGGAATAACTTCCAAAGATCCACTTGGGAAAATGTGGGATCTCTCAATCCATAACACACAAATGTATCAAGACTGTTACCAATGCAATTTGTGAAAAATCACATTACTTCATCTCGTTTCCCTGTGACTAGATCAGTGCAGAGCCCAGACAATTGGCTTCGCCAACATTGCTGGCTTCCCTGGCTGCTGTAGACATGTCACATTGAGAGCACTCTATAACAGTGTGGCTGAGATATCAACAGAAACAGGTTCTAGCCCATCAATGATCTGTGATCACACACACCATAAAAGGAAGTCTACACCAGTTAACCTGAGAGTCGCCATAATGCTTATATCCTTAAGGACTCTTATTTTCCAGTTTTATTTCAAAGGGCCAAATGCATGACAAGCTTGGTCTACAAGAGACAAGAACCACCCTCTACAACTATGGCTGAAGCCAGCATTACACAACTCTCTGGCTGAGGCTGAACATATGCAGCCCATTCCTCAGCAAGGGTCATTGTGCAGCAGATGATAGACCGCCTGAAGATAAGGATCCAATGCATGAGTTGGACTGTGTTCACTCACTGTATAAGCCAGCGTGCTGTGCCCTGAGTATCTGGAGCAGGCCAAAAGAGGGAATATGATGTTGAAGAGCTGGAAGAGCAACAGCTGTCTGTCATGGAGGAAGGTGAGGACATTGAACAGGAGGAATGCCATTTTCAGCATGATGGAACAGTAGAGCATTGTGTGCAACAAGTCACTCACTATTGAATTGACACCCACTTACAGTAGATGCGAGTTGGGTGAAGTGATCATTCATTGACTGTAATTTGCTTTTGCTCAAAAGGCAAGCAGCCTTGCTTTGTTCCCAGAAGCAAACACAACTCTTTTTGTTTGTTTTTCTTCCTCCATTTTTCCTATTGATCAATAAAAGGTACATTTTCAACTGTTTGAAGGCTTTCCAACATGTGATGCTGCCAAATTGAACCATGACCTGTTATTAGGCAATGCAGGACATTACAGAAAGAGTAACATTCCCTTCAACAGGTTTCTAACATGGTTTGGTGCTAAGGATGGGTAGCTGTTCACTTTCATTCCTGTAACTGCAGTTAGAATAACAGTCAAACAAGTTGTGGTGTAGTAGCACATTTACAAACGTAAGCTAATATTTCCAATGAAATGTCAGCCATGCCACTTATGTATGCTCAGTAGCTTTCTTTTTCATTACCCTCCCATGATATGCATTCTGAAGGGCTATTTGCGGCTGACAGTAATTGATCTGGACCACAGCTGGACTTTAAATGGGATACCGAAGACAGAATCCTAGAAAGTCCCAGCAATAGAGAGTATTTTGCCACTAATGAGTGCACAATAGTGCGAGCCTGGTGCCATTGCGGCACACAGTGCACATGTAATTAGGTGAGATGCAGAAAATTGATTGAAATAATTCACTGGAGCTCACAAAATTCCTCAAAACTGACACTGGGCTGATATTTGTTAAAATGCAGCCCACTGCGTTGCCTGAATATTTCTCTGCCATAGAATCATAGAAATGTACAGCGCGGAAACAGACCCTTTGGACCAACTTGTCCATGCCAGCCAGATTCCCAAATTAATCTTGTTCCATTTGCTAGCATTTGCCCCATATTCCTCTAAACCCCTCCTATTCATATACTCATCCAGATACCTGTTAAATGTTGTAATTGTACCCACTTCCACCAGCTCGTGCTATACACTCACCAGCCTCCGCATGAAAATGTTGTCCCTTAGGTCCCTTTTAAATATTTTCCCTCTCACCTTAAACCTACAGTCTCTAGTTTTGGAGTCCACTTCCCTGGGGAAAAGACTCACCTCATCAATGCCACTCATGATTTTATAAACTTTTATAAGATCACCTCTCAGCCTCCGACGCGCCAGGGAAAATAGCCCCAGCCTATTCAGCCACGTCCTAAAGCTCAAATCCTCCAGCCCTGGCAACATCGTTGTAAATCTTTTCTGAACTCTTTCAAGTTTAACAACATTTTCCTACGGCTAGGAGACTAGAATTAAATGCAGTATTCCAAAAGTGACCTAATCAATGGTAATCGAACAAACATACATTGTGTCTACTTTTGCCTCCCGATCACAACATCACCATTGAGCTCTTGTTTGTTAAACGTGAAGGGAGGAATCAGTCCAGCCATAAGGCAGAATAAGTATGGTCATGAATATTTTATTTGAAAAATAGTCTAAAATGACTGATCCTTTACTCTATCATTCAAGTTAGAGGAAGCAGAAATATACTGGATGCAAAAAAAATTCATACAACATTGGAGAACTCCTGGACACGTCATCGTGCACAGCCTTTCCACCCTTACGCCGTGCCAGTTAATGCAGTTACAATAATTTTAGGTATTTTTCTTTCCCCTTAATTATACTTCATCTTTCAAAAGGAGATTTGTGGAAATCTGATACACCTTGAATTAATTGCATTCAATAGGATTACACAACAATTTTGCATAACGTTGCTCCCAAGTTGCAGGACAATGACGGAAATCTCATGCAGGAGGATATTGCCTAATGGTTAGTGGTTTTGCATCAACCTTTCCAAATTATTATTGCAACAACACATCTTCAGTGGTGTGAAACTAACCTATCACAACAGGCTGAACTCAGCTCATGATCCTCATTAGCAAGTGAGCAATCCAATGCTTGATGACTCTTGTGTTGCATCGATTTTTAGAATAAGTTGAATTTAGACAAACAAACAAAAAACCCATTAAGTTAATTACTTAATTACCTGTAATACATTTAATCATTTACTAAATAAGGTCACTGGCAGAGACTCCCTAAAAATCTAAAGGTATATGTATTAATTAAAAATTACATGCCAATATAATGACTAGATATATGTTAACTGATGCAGTTGTATGTTTTCAGAAAACACCTAATACTTCTTTAACTGTGTTTCCCAAGACAGTGTCAATGGTTTATTCTGTCCACAATGAGTTGCAGATGTTCATGTGGTCACATCTGCCCTCAACAAGCCAGTTCAGTTAACTGGAATATGACAGATCTGTTACGGTATGTGATGATTACATGAAACTTTATTTAATAGATTTTTCTGTCTTCCCTCACCCAGTACCCTTTTGATTTTTTCCAGTGGCTTATTAAATTTGTTTGAATACTCTGTAGATGCATGACATAGCCTTCTGAAAGGGTACCTGTACACTTTCCAGATAGAATTAAAACATTTCCACCTCTTCTGGCATATTATGATTGGAACTACCAAGTAAACAGACTATATGAACTGGAGGACTCACATTTTTCCAACTCTTCCATCTTAACATGAGTCAGTGGCGCTGTCTAAAATAAATGGAAGAAATCATATTTTTCATTCTCCTCTACTAATAAACCAGCAAAAGGTTATTAAAACTACCCAATTCTTCACTTATCAATCATAAAGAAAAAGCCTTTAACCATAACAACCATCTCATGATAAATGTGCAAACACAGCAATGTGCAGCGATCCAATCTATCACTGCAACATGTAGTAAAAATCCTCCCCCCATCTTTGCCATTTCGACAGGAGGAAGTTGGAAAAATAAGAAGAATGACTGGTTTAAAGAAAGAATGCTGGGAAATACGACTTCAGAGGTATTTTTAGATCCAAAAAACAAAGAGAAAAGATTGCAGTTAATTAATTAAGCAGTCAGTCTTGGCTGCTTAAGTCCTAATTAAATTTGCCCTTGTGCTCTGAACTTTAGTCTTCTCTTTTCAAATATAGCAAATCCTTAATTTTCTTCCTGCACATGATAAAAATTGCTTCATACAACTGAATCAATTAATTGGACCTTTGTTATTATAGGATAAGTCAGAGGCAAGATTTGGGAAATGAGGTGAGACAACAAAGACCTTTCACATGCAAATAGTATGCAATTGGTATGCAATAGGGAGATATGCCAAGGATGGGGAAATAATTACTCAAGAAAAAGCAGGGTAGGAAGGAAATTGGAAATTGGAGACTTGTTTCAAAGCTTAATGTGAACAATAAAATTGTGTCCAAGGTCATCACTAAACAGGTCAAGTCTAGTCTGTAGTTCATGACCCACTCTGATAAGTCCTGCCAGTGTTGTTTTACGCCTTGGGAACATGCAAAGATAACACGCTTGAGACAGCGTGTGTTCAAGAGGAGCCTTATTCAAGGTTTTAAAATGTCTTCTCCTTTCATGCCTCTACCTACTTGCCTACAGTTTAATTTCTCTTTTTCCCAGTCACCACTTTCAGGTTTAACTAATCACATGCAGAACAAAGAGTCAAGAGACAAACAATCAAACACTTATCGATTGTAACATTAAATATTACATCTAGCAGTAAGCCCTTTAGCACCCAGGGATACGATGACCCATGTACAGACCACAGATGAACACCTCCATCACTAGTTTGAACTAGGAGAAGGCCTTTAACAGGATGTCTCACAACTATATGATAAATCTGCTGTCCATATTAACCTATCTGGAGGAATCTGCACTTGGATGCAACTGTCCCACACAAACAATCAATAGTTCGGTCTTTTGAACAAGCTGGAGTTAGGCAGGGTGTCCACTCTTTTCTATCTTGTTCTTCTGATGAAACAAGTTTTTTGCTCTACCTTGCAGGAATAATTCAGGCATAAGAATGGGTCACAGTCCTAGGGATCGGAGACACTCAGGTCAAAACCTTCCTGAACATTAAAATCCTCACTACCTTTTGCTCCAATCCACGGACAGTTCACAAACCGACAACCACCTGCAACCAGAATAAATTGGCCTCAGTAGCCAAGTTTCTTTTTATTCATTCATTCACTTGTGGATGTGGGCATCATTGGCTAGCTAGCATTTATTGCCTGTGCCTGGCTGCGCTTGAGAACATCGTGGTGAGCTGCCTTTGTGAACTGTTGCAGTTCATTTGCTGTAAGTTGACCCACAATGCCATTAGTGAGGGATTCCAGGATTTTGATTCAGTGGCAGTGAAGGAACGGTGGTATATTTCCAAGTCAGGCTGGTGAGTGGCTTGTAGGGGAACTCGCAGGCGGTGTTGTTCCCATGTATTTGCTGCTCTTGTCCTTCTAGATGGAAGTGGTCGTGGATTTGGAGGTGCTGTCTGAGGTTTGGAAAGTTTCTGCAGTGCATCTTGTAGATATGCACACTGCTGCTACCAAATGTCAGTGATGGTGGGCTTGGATGCTTGTGGATATAGCGCCAAGCAAGTGGGCTGCTTTGACCTGGATAGTGTCAAGCTTCTTGAGTGTTGTTGGAGGTGTGCTCAATCATACAAATGGGGAGTATTCCATTACACTCCTGACTTGTGCCTTGTAGATATTGGACAAGATTTGGAGAGTCAGGAAGTGAGATACTCATGGCAATATTTCTAGCCTCTGACCTGCTCTTGTAGCCACTGTATTTGTGGTGAGCCCAGTTGAGTTTCTGGTCAATGGTTATCCCAGGGTGTTGATAGTGGGGGATTCAGTGATAGTAATACCATTAAGTGTCAAGACAGTGGCCACCACCTAACATGCATGGCACGAAAATGTAACTTGTCACTTTTCAGTCCAAGCCTGGATATTGCCCAGGTCTTGCTACATTTGAAAACAGACTGCTTCACTATCTGAGGAGTTGCAAATTGTGCTAAACATTGCACAATCATCAGTGAACATCCTCACTTCTGACCTTATGCTAGGGAAGGTCATTGATGAAGCAGCTGAAGGTGGTTTGTGCTAGGACACTATCCTGAAGAACTCCTGCAGAGATGTGTTGGAGCTGAGATAACTGACGTCCAATAGCCAAGACCATCTTCCTGTTGCAATCATTGGCAAACTTCCACATTTCTGAGACAAGAACAGAAATTGGAGGAGAAACTCGGTAGGTGTGATGACATCTGTGGGGATAAATTGGAATTAATGCTTTGAGTCCATTGACTATCCATCAGAACTGATAGCAGTAGGAAAAAGTGATAGGTATGCTGAGGGTGGTGTGGGGAAGGGTGGAGGAAGAGGGCTGGTAGAAAGGTGAGCACTTAGGTAAAGATGGACTGAGAGAGCTAGAGAGGGAGATGAAAGAGGTGGCAGACAAGTGGATTATTGACAGTAGGTTAGGACAGAGAGAAACTCAATAAGTGATAATGAGAGCTGAGAGTAAGAGACAATGGGTAATCAGTGTTGAAAGCTGCCCATGTCATGTGACAGGGAGGTGATGGCCTAGTGGGATTATTGCTAGACTATTAATCCGAAGACCCAGGTAAAAGTTTTAAGGATCCAAGTTCAAATCCTGCCATGACTGATGGTGGAATTTAAATTCAATACATCTCCGGAATTAGTAGTCAAGTGATAACCATGAAATGTGTCTGGTTCACTAATGTCCCTTTCGGGGAAGGAATCTGCCATTCTCACCTGATCCTTACCGAGACATGAGACCAGACCCATAGCAAGGTGGTGCAATTAGGGATGAGTAAAAAATGTTGGCCCAACCAATGATACCCACAGTCCTTTTTTTTTAAATTCATAACTATGTCAGGCTGTTGCTTGATTCGTTTGTGATACACCTCCCAATTTTGACACAGGCCCCCAGATGTTAGTAAGGGCGTCTTTGCTGGGTCAGCAAGGCTGTTCTTGACCTAGGCTCTGGAAATGATAATGACAATGCCAGGTGGTCTGTAAATTGTAGTAAGAGAGTGCCAAGTTCTTTTGGAACTTGTCTGACTAATCTTTGATCATCTTGAACATCAGATGAGAACCTGGTCTTCACAGTGCAAGGTATTTTAGATGTAGCTGGATGAGGCACAGGTTTAGCCAGATCCCATTCCTGCACTCTTGTTGATGCCATTTAAGCCCCCTTCCCTTCTATCTCCAAATTGAAAAAGGACTATGTCTGCAGAAGCACAACGTACCGTTCTCTAAACAAAGAGGGGTAAAAAATGTTTGAAATGCAACCCCCATCCTGATGACTATCGTCGTGTTTCACTGAATCACGCAAACCTTTGCATCTACACCAAGGACTGGATTTTCATCTTCAAGATGGGTAGCGGGTGTTGGAGAATTTCCCACTTCAGTGTGCCTGCTTTTGAGAAAGTGTTCATGATTATTGGGTTGGCACTCACAATGCTTGGGCCCATTGACCCTGAAAAGTGTTTGTAGGCAACTAAGAACGTATAATCCAGACCAATGACACTATGTGCTGACTTCAACCTGTCCTCGGTGTTACAGAGGGTGATTCTTGCCAAGTTAGCAGAGAATACTCCATTCAGTTGGACCATGTTGCCTCTCTTGGAAACGCTTTTTTGCGGAAAAATACCTTTGACCACAAGTTCACTGCTATGGACTGAACATAACATCCTTGAGATCCTACAGGTAAAGAAGCTGGTCAATCCTGTTAGATTGCTTCCTGATGGTGGCTCAGTGGTTAGCACTGCTGCCTCAGTGCCAGGGACACAGGTTTGATTCCACCCTCGGACGACTGTCTGTGTGGAGTTTGTACATTCTCCCCGTGTCTGCGTGGGTTTCCTCCAGGTACTCTGGTTTCCTCCCGCAGTCCAAAGATGTGCAGGTTAGGTAGATTGGCCATGCGAAATCGGCCGTAGTGTTCAGGGCTGTGCAGCTTAGGTGGGTTATTGGGGGATGGGTCTAGGTGGGATGCTCCAAGGGTCGGTGTGGACTTGTTGGGCTGAAGGGCTTGTTTCCACACTGTAGCGATAATATGATTCTATGATCTTCTAAGCAGTTTCAAAGTTATTTGGCAGAACACCTTTTTACGAGAACTTTGAAACACCAAGACCGAGCGTGGCTGGTAATAAAAAGGAGCTCTCCCTATCAGATCCTTGCTACCTGTTCAGTGTCTGACTCCCTTTGCATGTTATGCTGGAGGAACACAATAGGCCAGGCAGCATCAGAGGAGCAGGAAAGCTGATGTTTCGGGTCGGGACCCTTCGACCCCAAACGTCAACTTTCCTGCTCCTCTGATGCTGCCTGGTCTGTTGTGTTCCTCCAGCTCCACACTGTGTTATCTCTGACTCCAGCATCGGCAGTTCTTACTATCCCTTCACATGTTACCCGTAATTGGTTGTTGTGGGGAAAATGCCATCGTCCCCATCATTCTGGAAGGTGCTGTTGTAAGGCAGGTATGGAAAAAGATATATGGTTTTCATTGAGTTTTTCCTTCATTTCTTTTTCACAGGACTCTGTGCTTTGTGAACTATGTCCAAGGATAGTCACGGAGATAAATATAACTAATTGGAACAAAAACAGAAATTGCTTGAAAAGCTTGGCAGTTTTGGCAGCTCCATGGAGAGAAATCAGAAAAGATGAAGGGTCACTGGACCTGAAACATTAACTCTGGTTTCTCTTCACAGATGCTGCCAAATCCTGCTGAGCTTTTCCAGCAAATTCTGTTTTTGTTTCTGATTTACAGCATCTGCAGTTCTTTCAGTTTTTATAACTAACTGGAAAAGTATCTAATTTGGGAATGATATGGTTTGGTCTGCCTGATGCTTATTGTACTTCCAGTGCAAAGATAGTTGCGCACAACTGAGTGTTGCAGGCTGGCATATTCCAGGGTACCATATACTGAAGGACGCACTGAAGCCTGGGCAGCCACCACAAAAGTGCAATGGGGAATGGTCACTGTCCAAGGCCTTTCAATATGCTGAAATCATACATCCATACACTGAATGGTTGGATACTGTGCAAAACCCAAGAGGATATAGGTTTGATGTATAATGAACATTAAACTGATTTGTTTTGCAATTGTTGTAACGTCAATTTGAAACGAATACACTTACATAAAAACATTTTAACAAGGAACAAGAATAGTCCATTCGGCCTATTGAATCTGCTCCACCATTAAACAAGACCATAGCTGATCTGATTCTAACCTGAACTCCATATTTCCGCATACTGCTGATAATCTTTCATCCCCTTGGAGATCAAGAATCTATCTCCTTTAAAACCATTTAAAGATTCTGCATCCATTGTCTTTTCAATAAGGGAATTCCAAAGACTCTCAACCCTCTGCAAGAAAAAAAATGTGTCCTTGTGTGTGTCTTAAATGGATGGGTCCTTATTTTTAAACCATAATCTCAGTTCTAGGTTCTCCCACAAGAGGAGACATACTTTCAACATACACCTGGTCGAGTCCCCTCAGGATTTTATATGTTTCAATTAAGTCACCTTTGCCTCTTCTACCTTAGAGAAAACAGGCCTAGCCTGTCTAGTATTTTCTCATAAGATAATCCATTCATTCCAGGTATTTGCCTCTTAAACCTTCTCCAAACCGTTTCCAACACATTAAGATCCTTCTGTAAATTTTATGAATATATTTTTGGTAAAATATGGTGGACTAATTAATTCAGAGATAGCAAGAATTGCCGATGTTGGAGTCAGAGACAACACAGCGTGGAGCTGGAGGAACGCAGCAGGTCAGGCAGCATCAGAGGCGCAGGAAAGTCAACGTTTCGGGTCGGGACCCTCCTTCAGAAATGGGAGGGAGAAGGGAAATGGAAAATAACTAGAGGGAGGAGCGGTGGTGCTGGGGAAAGGTAGGTGGGATGGTGATAGGCAGATGCAGGTAGGGAGTGGTTGTGATTGGTCAATGGGAAGGGTGGGGCAGATAAGTGGGAGAGAAGATAGACAGATTGCGACTGGTCAATATGACCTCATTTTGCCTCGGAAGCCGACAGCCGATGGCCTAAACACGGAATTCATCAATTTCAAAATCTCCCCACCCCTGGCCTGATCCCACATCCAGCCCTCCCTCTCAGCCCCGCCTCCTTGACCTGACACAACCGGTCCATCTTCTCTCCCACCTATCCACCCCTCCCTTCCCACTGACCAATCCCCACTCCCCCCTACCTACATCCATCTATCACCTTCCCAACTGCCTTTCACCAGCTCCACCTGTCCTCTCTATTTATTTCTGAGCACCCTTCCCCTCCCTCAAATCTGAAGAAGGGTCCTAACCTGAAACGTTGACTTGCCTGCTCCTCTGATGCGGCCTGACCTGCTGTGTTCCTCCAGCTCCACAGCATGTCGACTCTGGAGGAATTAATTGCCAACTAGCTACCCTGATCTCTTGCATAAACTGTAAGGAGTATGAACTTGATAATTATTCCAAAAACCATACACTTACAATAATACCAAAGATTGATGTATCAACAATACAGTCAGAAATTCTCTGATAAAATGATTGTAACAAAGTTACTTGTGATCTCATTCCTGATTTAATTTCATTTTGTTTCCTGTGATACAGTCCAATGTCACCTACATAACTCTGCTGGGAACATGACCCGACAGGTGTACCGATAAGACCAGACACAAGTGTATGCAATACACCAGATAAAGGTCAGCATCACATTTCCTGTCACGGGGCATCTATGCTGAAACTGCTGGAAATACTTCTGAGGTTTTCACTTTCCTTTATATCCTATATAGTAGGATAATAGGTCGGCACAACATTGTGGGCCGAAGGGCCTGTACTGTGCTGTACTGTTCTATGTTCCATGTTTCCCTTTATCCACACAGCAGCAGCCAATGCACAATGGCAGTGACCCTATATCCCATCCATATTTCAACACATTCTACTATGTTGTGGTTGTGCGACAATACTCAATGCCATACTACGGTATCCCCAGCAAGATTAAAGTATTCTGTGTATTTTCTTGACTCCATTAAGAAAGACGACTCTCTGGGTGGAATTTTCCAGGGCTGTGAGCGATGTGACCAATGGCAGAATCAGGTGACAAGTGCAGCAAGGACGGTCTTGACGTCAAGGTGATCTCACTCCATCTTTTTACCCCCGTCACAAGTGGCATGGTGAGGTTCCCACTGGGAAGTGGCTAGATGCCAATTGATGGGGATTAATGATTGTTAAATGGCTTGTTAACACCATAATTTGCATCATTAATATTCAGCCTTCCTTTGACCAAGCTCACCAAATGAGCTGGACATTGGGAAAACTCAATGAAGAAACCAGGGCATAAAGCCGGAAGATTCACCTGACTGCTTGCTTCGAGCGACCTCCTTATTGTACACTGGGCAGCAACTGCTCAGGGCATGATTCATGGACACCAGTCTCTCACACACACCTGTCATCTACAGGCATCTGACATGTGCTAAACCATCATGGCACCTCCCTGATAGACTGGCAAGTTGCTGACTAGACACAGGAGCGTATAGCAGAGCAAAGGAGCAAGTAGCATTGAGGAGGCTGCAGCTCGGGTACGTTGCAAACATAAACAGGCAGCAAGAATGCACCAGGTTATAGCTCAGAGCTGCTTCTTTGCTCTCTTACAGCTCATTCATTTTCTGCCTACCTGCATGCCCACACCATCCATGCATTGCTTTGCATTCCCTTGCCTTCCCACATTGGGCTAATAAGAATTGCACATTGGCACTTCGGTCAGCGCCAAATGCTGTTATCGCTGCCCATCATGCTTGTATTTGAATGTCTTGGTGGTGAGAGGATGTCTTGCTGAACAGCACAGTGAGATAGCAGTGTACAATCCTATTGACCATTGCATTTCACCTAGTAAAGTAAATTACATCCTAGAGTACTCTCATGTACTCCATAGGGTCTTACAAGGCTGGCTACTGATGGAGTAGATGATTGAAATACTGAACATGGTTCTGTGTCTTGGACCAGCTTGAGGACCCATCCAATACAGTCTGAACAGAATGTACCACCTATTCTCAGTGTGCTTTGCTCTGCACAACTGCAGCAGGCAACAAGATGACGTGACAGATGCTGAGGAACTGGGCAGTGGGAAAAAATCTTTCAAGGAGAAGATTGACGACATTGGAGAGGAGGAGGCTGATGTTGTCCTTGACAGAGCTCGATTGTGTTGGATGCTACAAGCCAGACAGAACCTCATTGACACCTGCTTCCAGTAGATGAAAACTGGGTGCAGCAGACAACATTTGTCCAGGTTCATAGTGGAATTTCAAAGATGGCAAGACACAAGGAATGCTGAAAGGCAAGTTGTTGTCGGAAGGTCACGTGGGAAGATGGGACAGAAAGTGGATGTAAAAGACGTCATGGGGAGGGTAGGCAATTAATGTGGGAGGGTTTGGTAAGAAGCAAAAAGCAAACTTGTCTGTCCTCTTTGTAACAAACCCTCCAAAAAAGCTTAATGCAACTCGGACTTGAGTCAAAACAACATAAGATTCAGCCATCTGACACCAGAGAATTAAAATAAAATCCTGTACTTTTCTGTCTATATGTCATCATGTCATGACATCAGAGACCTATCTTCACAATATTACGAAAATCCTACTGACCATTGTATTTCACTGGAGTAAAATAAATTAGATAAAACTGAACTCATTCACTACAGTTTACAAGAGTGTGACATTATCAGAATTAACTCTGTGAACTGACCGAGCAGCGAGACATTGGAGGAGATAAAAATTTAGATTCTTTTCCCAGCCTGCAAAGACCAGAAGTAATTAATTGGCCATAAAATATTCTGGGATGTCTTGAGGGTATGAACAATGCTTTGCAAGTTCATATTATTTCTTTTTATCCAGACAGATGAAGAATGAATATGATAAAAGGCTAGATCGAGAGAATATGAGGGCAGATTTGGGGCTAACCAATTGTGGAGGATATAGGCATGACAGAGCTGTTAGATATTTTGTATTAACTTTTACAGTGATGGTGTAAGTGGGAATTAGATGAACTAGAGGTGAATGATTAATATAGATAAATGCAGATGATGATGAAATCGATGAATGGGCAAATGAATGGAATATAAAGTGACTCAGTCACCATAACATGATGACAAGCAACACGACCAGTTGCAAGAAGTCAAAGAGCAAGCAGCAGAAAACCTGACCATTTTTTCCAGACTTCCTAGGTATAATATAGCACACGACTGAAATAGCAGGTATAATAACTGTTCAAAAAAAAAATGTAAATTCAGATTTTTTCATTCAGTTTTTCCTCAAATCTGAAAATGATGCTTTGGGCCTGGAGGTAGCTGATGTAAGGCGTTGGATTTTCCTGCAGGCTTTAAAAAAAAAACCTAATCTGCACACTTTTGCATCTTTCGAAATGCACGTCAGGACCTTGTGTGACACATTTTTGTCTCTTTGCACAGGTTTCAGATTTGTAGTGAATCTTCTGAACTTCAAAGGCGTGTGTGAGGAATGTGGATGCGGTTAGAAACTAATTAGCAAAAGCTGGTTAAAAATCCATCTTAGATTTCTAACCTAGTTGAGTCAGCCCTCATCAGTGTTTAAAGGTCCCCTAATCTTCACTGCCTAAACCCCACAATTCCCACAAACTTGATGAAACCCCATGTCCCCTCAAATTACCCATACCATCCCATGGCTCCCATATAACTTCCTTACTCATACAGCCACTGTTCACTATGGACAGTCCCTGGTAGTCATGTAATAGCAAGGGGAAGTGCTTTAAGGTTTAGTGGGAAACATCTAACAATCTAATAGAACCTTGAATTCAAACTTACTATCATGGATGCCAACTTCGCTATAAGCCTGTTGTAATCCTATAAGTGCTGCTAGATATATGGAAAACAAGAAACCACATCAAATGCATATTCTATTATTAAGTTTCTTAAAAGTTTCACTAATTCCTGCAGTAACAGATACCTGCAGGTGCAGAGATTTTCTTTAACTTTCAAAAGCTATTTTTTCAAAGCAGCAGTCAGTCAATCTAAAAGACAGCACAAAACATGATTATAGAAACTGGAAGGACTTCTCAAAAATTTTTCAATGAAATATAACACTTTCTTAAATAGACTAAATACAGTAATGTATAATAAAACTTACACATAGGTTAACAGTGCAAGGGTTAACTTACCACAGATGTAGAGGTAAACCATTTGGCTCATTGTGTCTGCACTAGCTCTCTGAATGAGCATCATGAATTAGTGCCATTCCCTGTCCTCACCCAAAACCAGAGACGTAAATTTCAGTTTCAGTAATCCTCTAATGCCCTCTTGAATATCTTGACTGAGCCTCTCTCCAACACACTTCCTGAATTCAGTGCGGTCAGATCTGAAGCACTCAATGTGTGAAAAGGTTTTTTTCCCCTCACATCGCATTTGCTTTGTGAATCTGTGTCCTCTCATTTTTGATCTTTTTACGAGCAGGAACAGTTTCTTCTTACCTACGATCTCTGAAATTTTCAAAATCATGAGACAATCAAATCTCCTCTTAGCCTTCTCCTCTCCAAGGAAAACAGTCCCACCTTTTTCAATCTATCTTCATAACTGACGTTTCTCATCCCTGAAATCAATCTTGTAAACCTCATCTGCACTCTATCCAATGCAGTCACATCCTTCCTAAAGTATGGTGTCAGGAACTATATACAAAGCTTCAACTGAGATCTAACTGGTGTTTTATGATGAGCCTATACAAGTTGTCTCTATGTTCCTATTAATGAAGTCCAGGACACTCAATGCTTGATTGACCACTCTCTCCACCCACCCTACCATCTCTAAATAACTTTGTGCATATACACCAAGGTCTCTTTGCTTCTACACAACCTTAAAAGGTAGTACGCTTTATTTTATACTGTTGCCGACTGGTTTAGTAAAGCCTTTTAGGGAAGGAAAACTGCCATTATTACCTGATCTGACCTACATTTGATTCCAGATCCACGGCAATATAACTGACTATTAAATGGGCAACATATGCTGGCCAGGCCCCCATGAATGAGCTTTTAAAAATCATATCAGAGGCTATATTCCTGCAGCAACTCAAGTCATGACTCTACAAAGTCTATTCATCAACAAGACACAAATCAGGAGTGTGATGGCATATTCCATAATTGCCTGGATGAGTGCAGCCCCAACAACAATTAGAAGCTTGCACCATTCAAGACAATAAAACCCACTTGGTTAGCACCACATCCTCAAAACATTCACTCCCTCTACCACCAATAAATAAAAGCAGCAGTGTGTACCATCTACTAGATGCACAGCAAAAATTTACCAAAAAATCCTCAGCCAGCACGTTCCAAAGCCATGGCCACTTCCATCTGTAAGGACAATGGCAGCAGATACACAGGAACACCAGTATCTGAGAGTTCTCTTCTAAGTGACTCACCGCCCTGTCTTGGAAATATATCACTGTCCTTCAGCATCGCAGAGTCAAAATCCTCCCAAGCAGCACTGAGGGTGTACCTACACTAAATGGAGTGCAGTGGTTCAAGGCGGCAGCTCGCCGGCACCTCGCCGGCACCTTTTCAAGAACAAGTGACAAAGTTCACATCGCCAAAATAATTTTGAAAAAAATCTTTGTAAGGATTTTAAAGCCACAAAGAAACTTCAGTGTCAATTCACCATCCTAAGGCTAGAGCTGGAAAGCTATAGTCAGAACATGCAATTGGGATATTGGAGCAATTGAGAGAGTGGGGCGAGATGCCCAGGGAAGTAACATGCTTTATCTTTCTTTTAAAGATCTATCTGATCACTAGTTATCTTTTGAGAAGGATTTGGGCCTCAAAGCTCAGCTAGTTAGGCCACAACCACTATTTTAAAAATTAAAAAGATAAAACGACATTCCAACAGTTCACACTTGGCCAAAGCTCCATGGCAGTAATTGCTTGTGGCCCCAGAATCTTGTCACATGACCCTGCTTCCTCATTTTGAGAAGTATTGCTGTATTGCCCATTTGTCCAATCCTGATGTACAGGAATGTAGTCCAAACTACAAATGTAAACTGAATATCCAAGATGGCAGCAGCGGACTAGGCAGCATCAAGGCTCCTCAGTCCAGGGCTCATCTATTCCGTCCATTTTTTCTCTTTTTTTCCCTCTCTTTTCTTGTTCTTCCTCTCTCTTTTATTTAAAGTTTCTTCTCAGTATTTTTGAAAAACTTACTTTGGAACAGCGGTGCAGAGTAGGCTGGAGGCTTGGAGCAGAGTAGGCTGGAGGCCCAAGCGATGCCAGGACAGCCGGCAGGCTGGAAACTCAAGCAGAGTGGATGGCCAATGGGCTGGAGGCCTGAGTGGAGCGGAAACAGCTGGGGCTGGAGGCTGGAAGCTCGAGCAGAGCAGGATGGTCATTGGACTGGGGACCGGTGTGGGTGGTCAGTGGTGCGCGAGCCCAGTCAGACCATGTGTAGGAGCTCCCCTGCAAAGATCTACTGCAGGTCCTTTATAAAGGGATAAACATTACAGTCTAACTTTATTTCTTATTTTTCTAACTTATACTGTGAATAACTGTATGTAATGCAACTTTTATCCTATTTTTCCCTTTATTTCTCTATTTTGTATCTAAGATTTGTACCTAAATACTTTGTACCAAAGATGGCGCCATGTGGGTCAATATTGTAAACTTTTCACTGCACTGCTGTACTTGAGAACACATGACTATAAAGGATATTCTAATATTCTAATTCTGAATCACCTTGACAATAATTTGATATCTGTTCATAACTGTTCAAAGCAGAATATACTAATCTTACTGCTCATAATTATTGGTCTCGTATTTTGGTAACAACCAGTAATTAATTTTTTTGGATGATTAGAATTCCTCAGAGCTACATGTATTCACATCACTTCGGGTCATAGCAATATTTGCTGAAGCGAGTAAATACAAGAAATTATTAAAATCTGATGACTACTGAATTAACATCATCCTGTTATCAGTAACACACGAATACCAATGGCTGGTAATTACTCACTCAATGGTAAAGCCAACTTCAAGATTGAACACTCTCCCTTAAACCAATGTAAAATTAAAACAATATTTATTGTGACACAACGAGCAAACTTGACAAGACTGGACAATCTTAATGTAACTTATAAAAATGCCAAAGTTTCGTCTTATCGGTTCATACAATTGTCTGAATAGTGTATTGGATTAACATCGCTCCCTGGTATTCATTTTCTTTTTAGAATGTAAAGCCAGCAAATGTTACTTTTCTGATAAGAAGTTTTAGAAGAGGGTGTATCTGAAATACGCTGCATTACTGGCACCATATAGAACAGGCTCTTATTATGACCCTGAGTATTAGAAACTCTAAACCTACACCTGAATACTTACAGCACTCCTAGCATACAGCTCTAAACATGACTAGCCAGTTAGTTGCTGTCACCAAACCACCAGTTCTATATACATGGATTTCCTGTTTTGACTGGTGGTATCCAAATGTTTAATTTAACCTGACACAGGATACATGTTTTATAGAGACAATGAAACATTGCCTTTTCTTGCATGTGGACAACCTATATGAAGAACTCGCAGGAGTGAAATCAGAAAATTGATGTTCAATAAAAAAAACAGTTTGCAGGTTCTGAGGAAGAACCCATTCGGTTGGCTGTAAACTACGTTTAATGCATAATATATAATTTGACTCATCAGCAAATGCTTTACATTAGTTGCTACTGGGAAGTCAGGAAGATATCAGCCAGCTGGTGGAGGGCAGTGGATAGACTATGAACTATTGGCAATGACAACTCAAAGGTGTGCATTAATCTAGCTTAATGGACTTCAATGTCTGTTTTAGTGCTTAGCTTTGACCTGGATAAATATGCCTTGATGCTTCCCAGTTACTGTTTTGATCAGTAGTTCCTATAAAGTAGTGGCTCATTCTATGTATTCTATACTTTGTTTCCAAATATCTTTGCCTATAATAAATAGTTTTCTATGAGCAATGCCTTTTCATTGCATGTCTATTTTATCATTTTAATCCAAAAAATATTTTTGGAACATCAAAGTAATACCCATTTTAATAAACTATTAGGCTGTTTATATGATATCATTAGAGTCTTTTATTTGTTAGATTAAAATATATAATTGCACTTTTGAAGCATATTGAAAAAATCTTATGTAATCATTTTAAGATTGGGATAATTAGATCAGTAGGGCAATGTTATGCTTCAACAAAGCTTTGATATGCTCTGTTGGTTGTTTGGCACACTAAAATGTTGTGGAGTGTTTTACATATACATTTTGTACTTTTCAGCAGTAAATTTATTCCCACATTTTCACAGATCTGGCTAGTACTCTGAAAGAAGAGTGCACCTACCAGTGTGGCTCTTTTAGGTATATCTTCATTTATCTTTCTGACCATAAGATTCATTTATGAAAGAGGATTTGACTGGTTTTGTAATTGGATCACTATGGCAAAGTACAAAAGAAGATGTGCATCCAAAATTTCATTAAAGTATTCACAAATCTTAATTGTAAGATTACTATAATCATCTGAAGCAATAACTACTAAATCACGACAAATCAATTTGATGTGTTGAGGACTCTTACTATCTCACTCCTTCTGTAGTGAAACATGCTTTGTGAGCATTATACCTGTTCAGTCCAGCGTAAAGGCACAGATAACAATGTAGGAACTGTCAATGATTGGTCTTAATGCATACTGCATCTGCCAAAAGATTAGGTGACACAGTGCTCCATCTTTAATAGCAGGCTTGTGTGAGCTGATAAACTGGTCTGTTGAGTTCTTTTAGTCTGAACTGTATGGCAATAGCAGGGGCCTATGCAAAAACTCTCAAACAATCTTTCTAGGTATAATCCATTTATGAAAATCCTAATCAGCACATATCACAAAGGGTCACATTACTTGGTTAACTACATGCAAATGTAACCCTACTGCTTTTGTTTAAAAGTACTTACGTCTACTAATCCAGTAATGGATCACTTGCAAGCACTGGCTAATAATTGAGCTACTACACTGCAGCTACAGTTTGAAGCGTTCCTACAAACCATTGTTTATTTCCATTACAGTCAGTGGTAAATTAATTGAAATCAGTCCAAATCTTCTTTTAAATACATGTTCCTATTAACAGGCTGCACTTTAATCACTAAACTCCTTAAGCTAGGAATTGCTGCTACCGATGTACCAAAAGAACATTTATTTTGCCTCTATGCAAGCCCTTTCCTACTGTTTTAATGGAGGTACTAACTTGTTAAAAATCAATTTATTCATACCTTCTGTAAAATTATGGCTGGGAGAACTTGTTGCGAGTGGTCAGCATTTAAATGATAATATCAGCAATATTAATTATTGGGTGGTCATTTAGAAAATAACTTCTAAGAAAGACTTAGCATGTTTGCACACTCAGTATGGATCAAAACATGAAAACAGATGTATCTCTTGCTGAACTTGGTTGTGAATGAATGCTGACATGAAGCTTAGGTGTAAATCAGGTGGGACGGGGTCAAAATCCAACTCACTTAAGTTTCATTCTATTGACTTAAATGAACTGGGGATGCATTCTCAGTGCACACCTTTCCTTTAATGTTTTAACGAAGATCTGTAGCTCGGGTTGCGGTTTGAGTTGTTGGTTGGTTCGCTGAGATGACTGGTTTCCATGAAAATTTTATAAGGTCCAGTCTGTCATGGTGCGTGGTCTTGTTTCCGGTTTTGTACTGTAGTGGTATGTGGATGGGGTCTATTTCAACATGTTTGTTAATTGCATCAGTGGTTGAAAACCATATAAATTCAAAGCAGGACAGAACAACAGTGCTTCAACGGAGGCTACACAGCACTGACAATGTTATCTAGAAGGGAGACCAAACATTTGCACGAAGACCAGTCAGATCGGCGAACCAACCAACAGCACTTTTCCTGCCTCTTTTTTGTCTTTTCCTTCAATGTGGAAAGAAGAAATTCTACTTCAACAGAATCTAAATTTGGTGAAATAAATTGAATCATTTACTTGTATTCATTGTGTCCTTTCTAGACTGTCCTTTTTGACTTCCACAAATTAAACCCTGAATTATTCTATTAAGCTTCTAATATTTTAAAAATGATAGAAAAAGGTAATGTATTTATAGGTAGTGATGGTCTTGTTATGTGATACTATGATTATTTGCCATGAAGTGGATATGGCCTGCAAGGCAGTCAGTCCCCCTAAGAGAGTGGTGAACTTTAATGTAAATCTTTGAAGGTGTGATTTTAAAACAAGGAGTGTCATTCTAAAAATCACACCCAAAGTATATTGTTTTGAAAGATTTCGAGAACTGAAGAAACAAATTCATTTCTCTGAAGTCTCCACCCTGTGTAAATGTGAATGATGCAGCCAAGGAGTAAAAGTTTATGAACTAAATTATTTCAGGACACAGTCTGATTTGTGAAATGCAGGAAGTAAGATGGCAAGCTATTGTTTATAATATCAAATAATCCATTGCTAATATTGCATCCAACTGCAGTCTGATGAAAGTTATTGGAGTATTTTTTTGCATTTTACAGCTAATTGGAAATCATGGCCATTTTAACTCCACTCAGAAGGAAATGCAATGTGCTTTACAAATGTCTGATTTACAAATGCTCCTGCTTACAAATATAATCCTATACAGTGTGTAATTTAAAAGGATGAGATATGAACCTTTCCTGTACTTACAAACAGCTATGTTATCTTGCCTTGCATTGTGTTCCAATCTGTGTACAAATCAACTACAGACTCAAGAATGGAACCCATCCACAATGTGAAGGCTGCCTGTACTTAAACATAGAAAAAAATTTCTGAATTTCTTTGTATTTCTGAGTACTTCAAAAAGACTCAGAAATTAGCTCCTTTCATTATTCCAATCTGCTACTCATAGTCGATAATCCCTAGGTGCTGGAAAATTTTCAGTTACCTCAGATTGTCATTAACTCAAGCAGAGTGTTCATGACTTGTTCACCCATGGGGCAAACATAACAATTACATTAAATCCTGTGTTTGTTCAAAGACTTCACACGCACTTTTGCCATGAGCGCGCAAAACAGTCCACATCAGGAGCCCTGGCTGGTACACACCCACACAAACAGTCCTGCCCAAGGATTCAGAGATTGAATTTCTTCCTCTTCTATTACTGAAATAAAATTGTCCATCACAGCCCATGATTGATTTAGCTTACGCCAACACTCAACATAAAACCCTACTAACTATACGATCTCCCTTTTAAAGAAAAAGAAATTGAAGTGTTGCAAGAGGAGGAGATAATTCAGCCCTGTCAAATCAGCTCCAACATTCAATAAGATCATGGCTGATGTGCACCCCAGTTTCATTTAGCATACTACGCACCCACCTGCCTCCCGGCCCTGATCCCCACCATCACACAACAATCGTTATTTCCAAGAGATAGTAAGAACTGCAGATGCTGGAGATAACAAAGTGTGGAGCTGCAAGTACAAAGCAGGCCAGGCAGCATCAGAGGAACAGGAAAGCTGACGTTTTGGGTCAGGACCCTTCTTCAGAAAATCCTTATTTCCATATCTCTTAACAAATTACTCAAACCTGGCAAAAATCTATCAATTTTAATCTTGAAAAATTTGAATGACATCTCCAAGCATTTATTGGACATCAACTTTTCTGAGGAATTTGATGAGCTGTTCGCAATGCTAACGTATTGACTACTTTTTTCTTTGCCAATTTTCTCTGCTTCTCTCCATATCCGTTTCTTCTGACAGTACCGGCTCCGTTTCGCAACATCTCTTCACTGCTACAGTTGCCCCTGGTGGTGATGGTAGCCCAGTCAATTGTGTCCAGTCCCAATATAGTCCTCTTTGTACATCCAGCCATACATACATCCAGCTGTGATTTCTATTCGGAATTTCAAATGGAAAGGATAGTCAATATTTTCCCCTCTGTCTTAAGTCATCGTATTGTTTTCACTACTGCACAGGCTAAGTTCCAGCTTGGCTCCTCCCTGATTATATAATCCAGCTAGTTGCAAAATATTAATTCATTTCAGAGAAACTCTGCATTCAAGTAAGCATCAGGAGCATATTGAAGAAAATCTTGAGCAACAGCTCATTATTTCCTGTTCACTGACTTCTATACCATTGCCGCTCGAAGCTAAGTTTTAACTTTGTGCAATACAATGAAATGGATGATTAAGATGGTGTTTAACTGAGAAGATGACGAGCAGAAGAGATATGAAACAAGCTGCTAGTTTGCTATCACCTGTTTTACAATCTTCCACAAAGTCGAAATCAACCTCCCCACCCAGCCCAACCCTGAACACCACTCTCGACCAAGGGTGCGAAATTGACTCTTTTAATTGTGCTTAGCTGAAGCTTTGGGTTTGATTTGATTTTAAAATTCAGGTCATGAATGCCTTTAGGTTTCAGCAAGTGATACGACAGCATGTAAGTGTCTCTGTAATGTACGCTTTCCGCGACATGATGGCATAAAAATCTGTGTTTAATAATGTTCTGAAATGGATGTTCTGGCCAAGGGAAAGGATAAAGAGAGTAATCATAAAGAACATGACTAGCATACAAGGCCTTTCTGTAGTTGAGCCAATTTGATGTGTGAAATATGAAATTCAGATAGAAGATAGTGTCTCAAATTAATGCTAGGTGCTGTAAAATTTATGAATTACGATTAAAATATAACCAAGTAGCATTTTCAAGTATCTGCCAATTATCACCACTGAAATGAACAGATCAAGAATGATTTTCTAACATACTGGCACTTAGTTATTTCAGACATATCTGCCACACTAAAGGTCCCAAACATTTATTGCATCTTACACTGCAAGTTCCTACAAGCTGCTTTATAATCTACTGTCAGCAATCAAAAGTTAGCAGAGGCTACTCACATCCAGAGCCTTAAGGAAGAATGAGACACATTATTTGCAGTTGAGCAAAAACTGCAAAATAGAGGGAGCTGAACCTGTATAAACCAGTTTATTTTTGTCAAACAGAACCAATTTGGCATCAAATCAAGTCTGAGAGCCACAGACAATGAATGCATTTCCAAATTGTGATAGCCATTAAAATTAACAACATAAGGCTAGGTGAGCAAAAGAAAAATACTGCCAGTCCTGAAAATCTGAAATAAAAACAAAACATGCTGGAAATACTCAGCTGGTCTGGCATCATCTGTAGACAGAGAAATGGAGTTAAGGTGGGATCTTACATGGAAGCACTGGCCCACACAAAGATGGAAAGGCAAGGACAAACCAGACCCAGACCGAATGACACTATTTGACTTTCTTCAGCCAACGATGCCATAGCTTCTACCCCTGGAAGAGGATGTTCGGCACCAAGATTTGCCATGCAATCAGGGGGCCAGCTGCTGTTCAGTCCCAGAGCTGCCACCATGAATGGTGGACACTCCTGGTATAGCAGCAACCCATGAACCATCCACCATCAAGGATGTCCAAGAACAATTAAGTGGAATTGAGCCTTGCTGGGTCAAATTAACAGGTCGCAGCAAGTGTGTGGGGATGTGTTAAGTCAATCACAGAACAGAAGTAATCCTCCATTAATGGAAGTATTCGGTGAGTCATAATGTGCCAGAGATGTCTGAAGGAGCAATTAATGGTCACTTAAAGGCTTCAATTGAACTAAGAGCTGGCAGACTGGCTACCACATTCTCCACCTCAAGTATTTACAGGCAAAGCAACCTCTGTCATACCACATCATCTAACACAACTCCTTTTCATCTAAATTCCAACCCTGGGAGTGACACGATAAAATCCCAGCCTGTTCAGGTCCATAAAGCTTTGATAAAGCTGTATATTCTGATCAGTTAGATATTTCTAGGAGTTTCCATTTTAATCTAATGTAAGGTTATTGAAAATGGGATAAAAACGCAAACTGGTAAAAATTGGAATACAATCTGAACCAGATGGACCAAACTGACTCTTTCCAGTCTTGTACATGCTTCTGCATCTAATGGGCTGAGGTATGAAAGGCATAACCCAGGAGTGCTGACATATGAGAATGAATGAGCATTCCTGAGGATGTACTAACAAAGCAATTGCATCTGTACCATGAGAAATATATCCCCAGAGCTCGAGGATTCTGATCAATGTAAATTTATAGCTTTAAATTCTTAATTAACTTCCTGGGAGCAGTTTGCAAAGTTGAGAGTAGTTGTAACCAAGCTTGCCAGTATGGAAGGCATGAGATAGCATAGAACATCAGTGTAACACTGCAAACAAACTAATCCTCTAACTTCAAAAGGAGAGTAAATCCAGGTTTGCACCCAATCCCAACTGTTTTAATCTGACTGATAGTCCTTTGATCTGCTTCGAAAAGTAGATTTATTCTCTACTCTGAAGGATCACCACAAAAGCACACAAAGTCGAAAATTTATCTTTCTTGGAATCAGGTAAACAGAAGGGTCTAGGTCTGATGAAGGGTCTAGGCCTGAAACTTCAAGCTTTCCTGCTCCTATGATGCTGCTTGGCCTGCTGTGTTCATCCAGCCCCACACCTTGTTATCTCACACTAACCAGATTCCTGCACTAAACAAGAACTATGTTTATTATAAATAAATAAGTAAATTCTAAACCCAAGTAACCAACTGTGAATTATCAACATATGGCTCTGCTACTTAAAACTTAAATCCCCCTTTAAAACTCCTGCATGTACATAAAGGCAAACACAAAAGAAGAAACAAACAACTGAGCTTAATTGGTGAAGGGGGAAGAAGTCCTGGGAAACCCAATTCAGTAGCACCAGACCAAATGGTCTGTTGAGATGTTCCTTTTCTTAGCTATTTGTCTTGTTTGTCAGTCTCCTTTCTTCAGTTTTGCGCTGGAGGCACAGGGCAATTGGCCCACTGACTATAAAGTCTCTTAGTTTCTAGTTAAAGGCAATAGCTCACAGCAACCGGTAGGCAAAAAGAACTGATTTTCTTCTGGCTTCAGAAACATTTACTGCATGGAGGGAGACACACAACTTACCTTTCCAGAAGTCTGAAATCTTCTTTCTGCATCATTCACATGCACAAACTATTTGGCTGCCCAGGAAGCAGAACGTTGTTGGTAAGTGGATGACATTTGATATGAATGAATGTCCACAGTTACAGAAATCAAGTAGCTATTTGTTGCCAGCAAACTCTCACTTTCCTAGTGCAAGATCATCTACAAACATATTCTCCCACAGCTTTAACAAAGCAGAAGTGTAACCACCATAACAATGGGGTTCAGTAACTGATTTTTAAAATGCAGCGATTCTTTTCACACTCCTTGGTTTTATAACTGTCCATCTTCCATTTTAGTCTGCAATCAGAAAGAAAGTAAATAAAATGCTATGGTCTTCATAATAAGATAAAAATACCCAGTCAGATCTCACGGATGAAATCCTGTGGATATACCACGTGCCTACTCAATAGATTTCAAAGTGTTCTTTGCCTAACATCTGTTGTGTTCTCCATCTCTACTGTATACGTAGTCAACACTATTTAATGGAATAAATCAATATTGATATCCACAGATGAAATGTATGCTTGTAACTTCACTAAATTGGAAAAGGATAGTGACCAGGAAGAGAGAAAGCCACTTGCTTGGGTGAAAACTGTTAAGAGCCAATGCAGATGTATCATCCTGAAATGAGAGGCTCATAGGACAAAAGACCATTCATCTGTCAGCAGAAAACACTGCAGCACCCTCTCTGATGTCTATCATGTGGAATGAAGGGACAGCAATAAAAGAACAGAAAAGAGTATCAATTAAAAATTTAAAAGAACAAAGTGTATAAAATGCTGGAAGTACTCAGCAGGTCTGGCAGCATCTCTGAAGAAAGGAAGAGGGTTGAAATTTCTGGTTGATGGCCTTATGTCAGAACTCATTTCAGTAAAAAGCATTGTGGACATGATGGGGTGAACAGAAATCTTTGGTGGAGTGGCAGGACAGTCACAGACCAGAAGACGTAATCTCAGAGAAGGAGGTCGTCCAGTTAGAGATGGAGAATTTTCTTCTCGCCGACGGCGGTGAATATGTTGAATTCTTTACCACAATAGGCTGTAGAGGTTAGCTCAGTTGGCTGGATGGCTGGCATGCTATGCAGAGTAACTCTAATAACGTGGGTTCAATTCCTGTACGAGCTGAGGTTACCATGAAGGTCTATTTGTATCATGGCCCTCAGGTTAAGCCATTGCTTACTCATGAGAGACAGAGATGATTGGCAGCTGTATGATCTGGTAAGATTTTGGTGACTTGACTATTAATATGTAGCTAATTTGAATTTCTCAACGTTGTGAAATTTAAACCAATTATCCTCCTCTACAAAAACAATAGCTAAATTTGTTGGTGTTCATTCACAGCATTAAAAAGGTTACTAATCTGTTATTTGCAAATTTATGATTTGGATTTAAAGTATTATCACCCAAATGTGATCTAATGCTTTAGCTACTCTTCCCCGCATTTTAAATTGACATAATACTCTGGCAGTCAAGAAACAGCTTGCTGAAGAAATGCCCGAGTCAAATTGTTAGCTGAAAAAAAGAAAAGAATTGAGTCTTGGAGTCAATTAAATGATGAGTGGTAGATTTTGTTTGTACTTCCAACATAAAACTCAGCAAGTGGCAAGACCAGAGAATGTGTTATAATCAGCGAGGCTGCATTTATATTGTGGATTACCTCACATTGTGAATCTATGTTCCTTCTGCTGTCATGGAGCTGTACAAGCGCATATTAGTGTGAACCGAGTTCATTCCCAGCTGCTAAATGTTACGACTCAAATTCCAGTCTGGCAGAGAGCAGATGTGTCACCTAAGCGTGGCCAAATTTTTTAGGTAGAACCCAGCTCTTTGACAAATCCACCTCATTTTATTCTGCCATGTCTTTATCCATATTTAGGACATAACCAGAATTACCTGGCCCACGCTCATAGGTACCACCTTTATGTGGTTCCCCTAATTATGGCACAATACTTTGGTAGTAGAGCCCGAAATGTTGAAAATACTACTCATTAGGGTTTCAGCCAAAATTACAATAAGGTAACCCAACAGAAATTGTTTTAGATTTAGATTTTTATTGTCACGTGTACAAAAATACAGGAGTACAGTGAAAAGTGTATGATGTTGCCACACATGGCACCAACTTAAGTACCTAGGTACAGGATCATAAGAAAATAGAAAGGAAGAACAAAGTTAAAAGTTAAATATTAAAACTTAAATATCGAGTAGAAAAGTAAAGAAATAAAGCTGAACATCGAACGTTACAGTCTTTCAAAAGTGCTTAGTCACACCAGGACTGCACTTCCTATAGGAGCTCGATCTCCTCCACTTTGCCATGCTTTCCTCACGCAGTCCATTCCAGGAGTCCACACACGAGGCCTACCACACCATCGCTGAAGCAATGGCCGCTCCTGTCGATGCACCCGGAGTATCGATTCGGGCCGATTGCATTGCTGCAGCTGACTGATACAAATGGCAGATGCTGCCAACGAGAGGCCACCCTGCCGTTGAAGACCCAACGCTGTTGTTGGTGCCAGAATGAAGCATCCAGGAAATGTCACTTTATAAAGTAGCTAGAATTTGCTCAGCACTTTTTAAAAACCGTTTTATACAGCATTGGAGTTGTACTCCAGATACTACTAGTCTTAAGTGAGTCAACATTCCAATAATGCCAAACATTGCTGCATTGCAAAGTTAGAATGAGATTCGAATCCAAACTTTGGCATGAAAACCTGGGCTGACACTCCAGTGCAGCACCAAGGGAATGCTGAAATGAGAGAGATGCTGATCTTACATGAGACATTAAACCAAATCCCTGTCCCTCTTCTCAGTTGGACATTAAAACAAAACCTAGCACGATAACAAAAAAAAAAGGAAGAGACTTCTCACTGGTGTCAGGCCAATATTTGTCCCTCAGTCAAAATAACTAAATCAGATGATCTGATTATTACCACAATGTTGACTTTTGGAACTTGCTATATGCAAATTTGACTCTGGTGTTTACGTCACAGCAGTGACTAATTTTCAAGAAGGGACTTGATTGAATGTTAAGCACTTTGGAAGTTCCTGAGGTCGTGAAAAGCCCAGTATAAATGTATCTCTTTCTTTCAAAACAGAAAAAGCACAAAAGTGACAGGATAACTTAATAAATCATTGAATCATTGATTTACTTTCAAGACAACACTAACCATTACCACTTATCCTATCTATTAATGGGAGGCAATGGCCTAGTGTTATTATCACTGGACTGTTAATCCAGAGACCCAGACAATGTTCTGGATTCAAATCCTGCCGCAGCAGATGGTGGAATTTGAATTCAATAAATATCTGGAATTAAGAATCTAATGATGCCGTGAATCCATTGTCAATTGTCAGGAAAAACCCCCTGGTTCACTAATGCCCTTTAGGGAAGGAAACTGCCATGACCTACATGTGACTTCAGACCCACAGCAATGTGGTTGACTCTTTACTGCCCTCTGGGCAATTAGGTATGAGCAATAAATGCTGCCGAGCCAGCAACACCCCCACCCTATGAACAAATTTTAAAAATCTGGGCTGCACTTGATTAAATATGGATAATTTAGGTTTAGGTACTTCAATTAAATAGAATAATATCCTTTACAACTATTATTTCTAATATGGAATCTGATTCAGTGTGTGAAATTACAAATATAAACACAGAAGTTGCTGGAAAAGCTCAGCAGGTCCGGCAGCATCTGTGAAGAAAAAAAGTCAAAGTTAATGTTTCTAGTCCGGTGACCCTTCCTCAGGGCTGATGGTAGCTGGGAAAACGTCAGGTTTATATGCAAAATTGGGAGCCAGACAAGAGAGAAGAGCAATCGGATAGACAAAGGAGTTGATAACGATCAGGCTAAGAGGGTGAATAGTTGTTAATGGGGACTGTTAGTGACTAAAAATAGGGAATGTGTAATGGCAGGCTATGTGGTAACAAGGCCTGGTGTGTGAGGTAGGGGACTGGGATGTGGAAGAGTTTCAGCCCTAAAATTATTGAACCCAATATGGAGTCCGGAGAGCTGCAGGGTCCCCAAGTGGAAAATGAGGTGTCGTTCTTTCAGCTTGCATTGAGCTTTGCTGGAATACTGCAGCAAGCCAGAGACAGAGATATTGGCCAGGGAACAGGGTGGTGTGTTAAAGTGGCAGGCAACAGATGGTTCAGGGTCTTTTTTGGGAGGAGAACGTTGATGTTCTTCCCCAACACCATGGTCGACAGGGCCCTCAATCGAGTCCGACCCATCTCCTGCACGTCCACCCTCACCCCTTCTCTTCCCTCCCGCAACAGTGAGAGGATTCCCCTTATCCTCACCTACCATCCCCATCCAGAAGATCATCAGACCCCATTTCCGCCACATCCAGCAAGATGCCACCAACAGACATGCATTTCCCTCCCCTCCCTTGTCCGCCTTCCGCATGGACCGTTCCCACCAGGACACCCTGGTCCATTCTTCCTTCACCCCCAACACCACCCCACACCCCCTCAGCACCTTCCCCTGTAACCAGCGAAGGTGCAACACCTGCCCATTTACCTCCTCCCTCCCCAGTATCCAAGGGCCCAAACATACCTTCCAGGTGAAGCAACACTTTACCTGCACTTCCCAGAATCTAGCCTACTGCATTCGCTGCTCACAATGTGGTCTCCTCTACATTGGGAAAACGAAGCACAGACTGGGTGACCGCTTCGCAGAACATCTACGCTCCACTCACAAAAAGACCCTGAACTACCTGTTGCCTGCCAATCTATCACGCCACCCTGTTCCCTGGCCAACATCTGTGTCTCAGGCTTGCTGCAGTGTTCCAGCAAAGCTCAATGCAAGCTGGAAGAACAGCGCCTCATTTTCCACTTGGGTACCCTGCAGTTGTCCGGACTCAATAACAAATTCAATAATTTTAGGGCCTAAACTCTCCCATGTCCCAGCCCCTTACCCCACACACCAGGCCTGTTATCACATAGCCTGCCTTTACACACTGTCTATTGTTAGTCACTAACAGTGCCCATTAATAACTGTTCATCCTCCTAGCCAGATATTCATCAACTCTTTTGTCTATCCAACTGTTCTTCCTCTTTGGGCTCTATCCTTTATCCTATCATTTACTCCCGACCCCATCCGCCACTCTATTTTCTGCATATAAACCAATGTTTTGCCAGCTACCATCAGTTCTGAGGAAGGGTCACTGGACCCAAAACATTAACTCTGTTTTTTACTTCACAGATGCTGCCAGACTTGCTGGGCTTTTCCAACAACTTCTGTTTTTAGTCCTGATTTACAGCATCCGCGGTTCTTTCGGTTTTTATTGTGAAATACAAACTTGTGATACTGTGTTTGGAAGGCCAAACAGAGATCTCTGCTTCAGGAAGCTTCAGTATGTTTTATGACATAAACATAGCCCATTACAAAGAAGTGAGTGTGATAGTAGCATTATAAAAATTGTAAGATCAACTTTCTGAAAATTACAAAATTATATGAGGTAAAGATAAATCTCAGTGGAAAGAATGACTAAATGCCAAATATTGAATTAAACACAAAAGAAAGTCAAGAGGACAGCTAACCATCGGTCAGAGAATAAAGCGAAGTGGGGAAATATGAAACTGGAAGGTGGCATAAAGATAGAGTCTAAAAGACTGAGGCAGAGAGACTAAAATGGAAAATATTGAATTGGGATAGACATTAGAGAAAGGTAAAGAGAAGAGATGAAGAGTGCAGTACTTTAGCTATTATTAGGTGCCGATAATCTCTGACTGCCTGCAGTCTGTCAGAATGGAAGCCCTTCCAGTTAGTGGCCATGTGGACAGGGATTTGCTGGTCACTTATATTGGGAAACCCAATTGATTATGAAAAACAAAGGTGCCTGTCATTCTACTGCTAGATTTCTCAGTTTAAAATAATAAAAGGTTTTATGTTGGTGAACAATACATTAGTGACTTGCTTAATGTGCAAAAAAAAAAGCATAATGGCACAGAGGGGAAGGTGAAAATGCTTTCTCCCTGCAGTGAGATTGCTCTCAGTGCTTTCCCAGCTATTGCGATGTGTAAGGTTTGAAGTAATTCATTTAGCCTTGGTCCCAGGACTTTGGTTGAGCTGGGACGGATATAATTTTATAAATAATACTTCAGAATAATATATTGACTAATGCTGAGCGAGAGTAATTACAATAAAATTCTCATCTCAATATTAACCCATCATCCTCTATTTTACAGTTTACAATGTCACCAACGATAAGATTATTATCACAGTGCATGCCTTTTATTCTTACCATTAAATAAAAACTAAGCAACATTACTTCCAAATGAATTTTGTGCTGCCACACTTGGATTTTGTGCAATCAGATGTTCCCCAGTGCCTTTTCCCGGTATTGAGTGTTTTTACCCCCATCTAAAACCCACAGTGTGTAATTTTCTGGATTGCATTTACTCAGAAATTTAGCTAAAACTCACTCAGGTTTCTATGCCAACCTTGCTGGTGGGATCTGGTCCCAAATTTCTTGCAGTGCTAAATTTCCCTATGTCTCAAAGACAAAAGACTAGTCTAAAACCAGCTCAAATTCATCGCCACCAATGGCCTGCTGCCCTCTCAAATGCAAATCTTCTCTGGTCCGCAACTTCAAATATTAAATGGTACAGAATAGGGGATTGTTTTTAAGGCAGAGGACACTCCCCTCTTCACCCACCCATCCAATCGATGGCCGGTAGCTCTTCCTGCTCAGCAGGGTCCCCAGGTGGGGTGCTGGTGGACTGTTGCAAATGGCAACAACCAGAGGCTAAAAGGTCATGGAGCAAGCCAGGCCGCAGGTGAGTACTGGCCAGGAGTGGGTTTGGTGGCGACCATGGGGCAGGAGGTGCGGGGCGGTACAGACAGTGTTGGCCCAAGAGGCAGGAGGCGACTCTCAGTGGTCCCTACTTTCCCGATGTTGGGCCCTCTGTCAGGCACTGAGCACGTTTGCAGGAAGGATCTCATCCAATCCTTCACCACCCCAACTCAGAATATGGCAAGAGCTCAGCACAGGTTTATTTGTTGCGCACACTGACAGAAACAGGTTCGCTTGCAGCTGGATTAAAACTAGCGAAGGTGGGATGAGGCCTCTAAGTGGTCATTAATTGTCCACATAAGAGCATCAATTGGTGGCAGCTAAGTCCAACTACAGACTTTTCTTCTGCAGACTGACTTGGAGTAGAGGCAGGATGGTAAACAGGTGCTCATTCTGCTCAGCGGAATGCTTTTCCTGCCTCCAAACATGTCATTAGATAGGGCAGAAGATTTCACCAGTCACTGGGACCAATAGGATTGAAGCGAGGCCACGGAGGGAAATAAGCACAAAAAGTGTGGAAGCACTGACCATAATCTTCCTTAGATACTGGGGTGACCATTGGTCAAAATTGGGTGTACAAATCAACCCAATTATAGATGAGTCAGGTTGACCATAGTACTGGGAAAACTGTTAATTCTACCGTGAGTTACAATCTCTCAGTCACTTGGACCAGGATAGGCTAATTTTAAAATGCTAGCATGGACCTGTTACATTTAAATAATGTTTAATTAAATTGAATGCATTTTTGAGAAGGAAACAAGAATGATTGATGAGGGTAATGTGTTTGGGCTGTCAAACCGTGTTAATAATGCGTCACATTCAAGGTTTGCCAGCAAATTTGAAGTCCAAATAATAAAAGAAAATTTGGCCACTTGGATGCAAAGTTGCCGGAGTAACAGGAAAGCCAGGGTAATGATGAACAGATTTTCTTTAGAGTCAAAGAAGTATCCAGTGAGTATCGCCAGGAGTCAATACTGGAATCACTATGTTTCCTGATGTGTATTAATGACCTAAACCTGTTTGTGCAGTTTAATATCAAAAATTTGCTGATATCAGAAAACATTTTAAGAGGGCATAGACAATCTGATGAAATGGGCAGACACATGGCTGATGGAATTTAATTCAGAGAAGTCTGGAGTGATACATTTTGGTCAGAAGAATGGTAGGTCATCAAGGCAAGCCAAAGGACACAATTCTAAAGGCAATACAGGAACAGGGACATGAGGGTACATGCGTTCAAATCATTTGATGGTGACAGGTCAAGTTGAAAGAGTGCTTAAAATGGGATTCCCAAACCGTAAATCTAGAGGCATAGATTAAAACTAAAACAAGGAATTAATGATAAACTCTGGTTCAACCTCAGTTGGCATCTCCTATCTAATTCTAAGCACTGTACTTGAAGAAGGATGTGATGATTATTTTCAGAGAACACTGTTGTAACAATTGCTATGGGCTGCTGCAGCTATGTCTATGGATTATGCTTCCTCATGGAATCGATATATGTGCTCATCTTGAGTATTTGCTGTTTGTGCACATTTAGAGATTGCTCTGCCTGATTGGATTGCTACAGTTCTGTTGCATCTCTAACTTTTCCCTAACCTAGACTAAGCCTTTCTCACTTTCAGAAATGCTGTAAACCATGTAGACTACAATACACATCATACTAAACAGATAACACAGTGCGGAGCTGGAGGAACACAGCAACCCAGGCAGCATTAGGGGAGCAGGAAAGTTGACATTTCAGTTCGGGACACCTCTTCAGAAATGGGGGAGGGGGAAGGGAGGTCCAAAATAAATAGATAGAGAGGAGGGGTGGGGCTGGGGAAGGTAGGTGTGATGGTGATAGGGGAGTGCAGGTAGGGATTGATTGGTTAGTGAGGTGGGTGGAGTGGATAGATGAGAGAGAAGATGGACAGGTTGTGTCAGGTCAAGTAGGCGGGGATGAGAGGTCCCTGCCGCGTCTGTTCCCAAGATGGGGCGTTCCACTCCTGAACATCCCAGATGTCCTCTTATTTCAAGGACCACAACTTCCCTCCTTTGGTGGTTGAAAATGCTCTCCATCGCATCTCTTGCATTTCCTGCACCTCTGCCCTCACATCCCTTCCCCGCAATAAAAACAAAGACAGAATCCCCCTTGTCCTCACATATCACCCCATCAACCTCCGTATTCTATGTATCATTCTCTGCCACTTTGGCCACCTGCAATCCGACCCCACAACCAAAGAGATATTTCCCTCCCCCCCGCCGTCTACCTTCCGTAGGGACCAGTCTCTCCACAACTCCCTCCCCATCAGTCCCACTAGCCCCACCACGTTTCCCTGCAACCGCAGGAAGTGCTACACCTGCCCCTATATCTAGCCCCCTCACCTCTTTTCAAGGCACAAAACAAACTTTTCACATGAGACAGATGTTCACCTGCACATCTGTCAATGTGGTCTACTGTACCTGCTCCTCCCGATATGGCCTCCTCTACATCAGTGAGGCCAAGCGGAGGCTCTTTTGTAGAGCACCTGCGCTCTGTCTGTGACAAACAACAAAACCTTCCAGTCGCGAACCATTTCAACTCCGCCTCCCACTTCCTGGGTGGGATGTCCATCCTGGGCCTCCTCCAGTGTCACAATGACACCACCCGGAAGCTGGAGGAGCAGCACCGCATATTCTGCCTTGGGAGCCTAAAGCCCGAAGGCCTAAATGTAGACTTTACCAGCTTCAAAATCTCCCCACACCCAGCCTCATTCCACAACCAACCCTCCCTCTCATCCCCGCCTCTTTGACCTGACACAACCTGTCCATCTTCTCTCCCACCTATCCGCTCCTCCCACCTCACTGATCAATCCCCACCACTCCCTACCTGCACTCACCTATTACCATCCCACCTACCTTCCCCAGCCCCACCCCTTCTCTCTATTTATTTCAGAGCTCCCTTCCCCCCCTCCCCCATTTCTGAAGAAGGGTCCCAATCCAAAATGTCAACTTTCCTGCTCCTCCGATGCCATGTTCCTCCAGCTCCACACGGTATTATCCCTGACTCCAGCATCAGCAGATCTTATTATCTCATACCAAATAGAGCTCTCCATTATAAGGTTTCATTCAAGTCTCGACGACAGTTTTCTTTCTCTCTGTTGTACTGTGCAGATGTCAGAGTCATGTCATGCTTTACGTTATCATCATCATTAACATACCCATTTCTCATTAGACTACAAACACTTTGGAGGTTACAGAAAACATTTACAAGAAGGGTTTCAGCAAAGGGCTTCAAATACATGGACATATTAGAAGCTGGTGTCGTTCTCTTTTCACAACAGAAGGTTGAAAGGAGATTAGATATAGGTGTTCACAATCTTGCAGGGTCTAGAGAGAACAGAAATGGAAAAATTGTTCCAATTGACAGAATGGGTGAAAACCAGGGAGCACAGATTTAAGAGGATTGACAAACAAAACCAAGAGCGATGCAAGGAAAATTTTTTTAATGCAGCACGTGGTTAAGGTCTGCAATGCATTCCTGTGGAGTGAAGGCAGATTCAGTCAAGGATTTCAAAAGGAAATTGGATAAGCAACTGAAGAGAAAAATATCGCAGGTCCACAGGGAAAAAGACAAGGGAGTGAGATGAGCTGATCTGGTCTGCCAGACAGCCAGCATGAACACAATAGATTGATTGGTCTCCTTCTGGGCTGAAACCTATAGCAGCACCAACTCAGAGTTAAAGTCCAGTCTGCTATAAGAAACTGATTAGATGCTGATTCAGCTACGATGCAAATGATAGGGGGTTGGAAAGCTAATCCACTGACATGATGCAGAGGCATGTAAAGCAAGAGAGAAGATTGGATGCTTACATTACGAAAAGATTACTGGATAAAGTATTTGGTCAAATATGTTTAGACAAATGTAGACATTGCTTGAGCCAAAATTTGGCGAGACTGCTGGAATGGATATATTTTTGGCAGGAGGGGTTTATTTATCATGGTACTAGAATTTAGATTTTTTTCATGGAGATTGAAATATTGGAGGCATATTTGACTGCAGACCCTGTTTGTGACAATTTATTCGTGGAAATTTGTCAGTAGAGCAAAAGCTAAAGCTAAAGCTAAAGCTAAAGCGATGGTGTGAGGAGGAGTTGCCCATTGATTAAATGGGGCATGTGCAGATTCACTGCAGTTTGTAGTTGTCCTCTGCTCCTGCAACAAATGCCCAGCACTGTGCTACCACTGAGGTCTTGTGGGACAGACTGGGGAGGGCCTTCTGCTTCCAAATAATCACAGTTGTGTTACAAGAGGTCATCTCTTGGAACTTCAGGATACATATTGAACCTTTTGCAACTGTCTTCCTATTGGTCAGTGGTCATCCAGAATCAAACCATAGTCCAGTTTTGTGGCAGAAATCCATCTACTCAAACCTCTTGCAGGACAGCAGCACAAGCAACTTGATTGCTGAACCTCACAAAAATCTTTTCATTTCACAAGCATGTTATTATGGCATTAACTCCAGATGGGGACTAGGTATCTGTCGTGTCACAGTAGGATTGGTGTTGGGAACACTGTTGTTAGTGTCATTCTTAATGATTTGGACCAGGACATAATTGGAACAGTCCATAATGCTTGCCAATGTTTATAATGAATGTAGACCTCAAGTTTTTAAAAATTGACAAATCGGATAGAGATGTGTTTTTTTTCGCGCTGACTCACTGGAGTTAAACCCAGAGGTGACAGCAAAACTGTCTGAGCTATGGCTGATACTATCCTGTTATAAACTCAAAAGGGGTATTAACTATTGCATAATTACAGATCAAATGCTGTATTCTAAGAATGTGGTTGAAAACATACAGCATGTAATGAGACCTACTGAGTTAGAAGGCTGAGAGTATGTTGACCCATGTTATATTATCATTTATCATTGCTTGTTCCTATCTGTACAAGCCTATAACATTATGAACAGCCGAGAAAATTAGTGTGCCAATCTCCTTGCACTCCATTGCTCTCATTATGTCTAGTTAAGGTTCATAATGACTGTTGATCACTATCTAAGCCGAGACAATTGTTCCTTATTGTCTGTAATTATCAGTAATGGGGTAGCCTACACTTAACAGACTAATACTCTCATTCCATTCTGACTGGCTCACTGCTCAGAGGTGAATAATCTACATTCTGATGAGTGTTTATATTCTTGTTCTTAAACCTGATAAGTTCTATTTTAAATCACTAGGAGAAACAGCCTTTACTTCCTTGTTACGTGATCTCACCTAATTACTGTTTCAAGGGGCGTAATCACTTTGTGTTATGCTAGTATTCAGGACAATAATTAGGTAAGCTGCTTTCAGAATGAGGGTACAATGGAACAGATTTAATTCATTCTTACTCTTTTCAACCTGGGTGGTGTTCGGAGCTTTGAGCTTTGTTCCTACACATTCGTTGTAATATTACAATGTAGTTTCTTAAGGACATGTCAAAATATCAGAAGAAAATATAGAAGTTGAAACTCCTCATGCACACAATCCTCAAAATACACTGTCGAATACTGAAATGCACATTCGTAACATATCCAACTGAAGTTCTTCTATGAGTCAATTCCCTCGAGAAGAATTAGATATACTAAGAGTTAGCATGCAATTATAGTTTGCATACATAAGGAAAAATTTCTTCTTCTTCACCCAGATGGTGGTGAAGTTAAAAGAAATCAAAGGATGTGTGGGGGGAAAAGCAGGAAGAAGGTATTGAGTTGCGTGATTAGTTATGATCGTAAAGAATGGCAGAGCAGGCTGAGCAGGCCGAATGGCTGACTGCAGATCCCATTTTCTATGTTTCTGTATTAACCCCACCAGGATAACTTTCAGACTTTTATATGGAATTAGATGTTGCAAGAGACGGGAAATTTTGAGTGTTAATCGGTTTCACTGATATTGCTGTTCAATTTGTGCGTCAATGTTGTTCAATACCGATAATAAGTGGGAGCTTCATTATTCATGCAGCAAATCAGGATTATTTTTTCAGACATTTCTGATGTCAGCCAATGGAATTTCTATGCATTGCAAGCAAACCTGACAGGGAGCTTTACAAAGTCCAAATTGAAGGGACAGAATTGAAAAAAAAACAAAGGATTCCAGTGTTCCCACGAAAAATAACTTTCCAGCTGATATTCAGTGTCTTTCTTTTTCCCCAAAGCTTTTTCTCCAATTAAATATCAATTGCTTATTAGATCATTCTTTGATTCTGCTACTTCTTGAATCATTCAAAAAAAATCATTTGGCAAGTCCTTGTTTATGAGTCATTTTGTAAATTCTCAAACCACATCATCTTACGCTACAAGTGGAATTAGATGAAAGGAGGCACACGCACAGAATCATCAGGTTTCAAAACACCAATTCGGCAAGACTCACCCGATTCCTAATAGCCATCTCTAACACACCAGCTCATAATGTCTCTGGAGATTTGGTTCTGCTGGCATCAGATTAGCATGAATCCATTTACAGATCTGTTATCTGACAGCTAAAAAGGATATCTGAATCCAAATTGCACCATAGGAAACAGGGGTCACCTATAAGTAGGGTTACCAGTACTCTTTATTTCACACATTTATTCTTGGAATGTAGATTCACAGACAAGTCTGACATTTATTACCTTCCCTCGATGCTCGCTAGGCCACTTCCAACAGATCCACGGTGAGTTAACTGTTGACAGGGTTTCTTTCCAGTCCATGTTTTTAAACGAAATTCTCAAGCTGCAATGATGACATTTGAACTCAATCCCAGGATTACCATTGCACAACCACTCCTCTTTGGTATTTTTCTTTTAACACCACTTCTTTTTAGCCTAGCCTAGGAGAATTAGACAATTCTCCTCCGTACATATTTGGTTAGAATTGAGCACTACTTCAATCTATACAACCAAATATTGAATATCGCAGATCTGGGAACTTGACCAAAGCACCTAATGCTGTTTCATTGCTGCTTTGCCCAAGTACAGTAGAATTAATAGCAAATGTGTAACATTTTGCATAGCAAGACTTTATGCTGGGCATATTGAACAATATGTCCAGTAAGTTGCACCATCTGGTAACCTTACTTTGTTAGCTCCTGAGATGTGTAATTTTTGTATGTGGGTCCTGTAGATATTGAACATAACATTGAACCTTTCTACCATGCCCTGCCAACATTGCTGTCCTTTGGAAGTGCCAATCACAAAAGTCTTCTCACATCCACCTCACGCTGTGGTTGATCAGCTTGCCAGAATTTTAAAGGGGTCACTGGAAATGGGCTGTAAGGTGCTATTGCTTATCCCATCCAGAATGTGACAAATTTTGAGTTTGTTCATAATTTGAGACTTCTTATCCTTGTTTTCAAATCCTTCTATGTTCTCGCTCCTTCCTATCTGTGCAATTGTCTACAACCATACGATGCTACAAGATCTCTGTGGCACCCAGCTCCAGCCTCTTATCTCTTTGGATTTCCTTCACTCCACTCATGCCTTCTGCTCTCTATCTTCCCTGAACCTCTCCATTTCTTTAACTGTCTTTCCTCCTTTAAGATGTTTCTTAATAATTATCACTTTGACCAAGTCTTTAAGTCAACTGTTCCAGTATTTCCTAATCTGGCTCAATGCCAAACTTTGCTTGCTCATTTTTTTTGTAAACTGTATTCAAGTCACTACGTAAATTCAAGTCACTGTTGCAACCGTCGTATTAGATCAAAATTACTTCAGCATTATTTCACTTTGATATGACTTCTACCATTGGAACAGCTAAGGGCAATAACATCTTGCAAACACCATCAACTCCCAAGTTCTCTGTCACATATCAGCATTTCTTCAAAATGGCTGGATGTATAACATTGTCTTCTTGAATTAAAATAATTGTGTATGTTCCATTATCACAAGGACTGTGGCAATTTGAGGAGAAAAATGATTAGCACCATCTTAAAACAATTAAGATTAAGTAAAGCCATGTCAGTGTAACCCACATCCTGAGAATAAATTGGAACAAATTGTTTCACCACTCTTGGAAGTGCTAAAGAGCAAGTCTTTTGGACAAAATTTTTTTTGCTGTGAGAAGTTGGCCCTCTTTTTCTACCTGTTTGCTTTCTGAGGTTATCTACCACTTGCCAGGTCTAACCAATGGATACTGTGGTTGATGTGTTTCTTTTAAATCTAGCTTTACAGGAAACCAGAAGCTTGGAGTCTCTGTTGTCCGTGTCAGCAGATTGGCCAATAGGACTAAACTGGTTATTTTCTCGGAGTGGAAACTGTCTGAAAATTAATTGGGCTTTTGGTACACTTTCTTGCTTTCACCTAAACCCCTCATACTCCAAACCAGGGCCAGCAGGGGTTCCTTTGTGCTGTACACTGATTTACCCAGTAGTAGACGCTGTCTTTACTTTGAAGCCATTTCATCAGTTTTAAAGAAAATTAGTGTGAATAGCACCAGCTCAGTAGCAGTGTATCAATTTTCAGCCTTTTCACTGTTATCCCCACATATGTAATCACTTACTATTTTATAGTAATATTTCACTTAATTTTTCTATGGTAATATGCAATTTCCTGCCTGATTTATTTGCTGAACTCCTAGCACAAAGACTTGGATGGCAAAGGAGGTCAACTGTGGAACTTAAATAGGCTGAGGAAAGGAAATATGTGACATCCACCAAGCATAAGAACCAAATCCTCATACTCCAAATCCCTCACAATCCTGGCCCCTCACACTCAAAAACACTCACAATTCAAGTCCTCACCCGACAAAACCTTCAAGCTCCAATCTCGCCACATTTCAAATTCCTCATATCTAAAGCCTTTATACTCCAAACCTATCAACTTAACCCCTCATACTTCGAGTCACTAGAACAAAACATCTCACACTCCAAGACACTTTACACTCTAAAAGCCCTCACAATTAAACCCTTCACATTCCAAAAGAATCGTCCCACTTCAAGTACACAAACTCCAAACCCCTCACATTTAAACTCTCAAATTCTAAAATTTACTGTCCAAAGCTATTCCTTTGCTAGCTCCCGCACTCTAAACACACACTCTGCGAATCCTTCACACTTTAAGTGCCTCAAATTCCAGTTCCATCCAAACTCTAAGCCCTTTCACTCAAAATCCTTACACTCAAAAACCTCACACACTAAACTCTCAAACTCCAATCCCTCATACCTCATTTTAAAACACACACCCCTGGCTCACACTCTAGGCCTCTCTTACTCTATCTCTTCATACTCTATACTCTCATTCTCTAAACTCCTCACATTCTAAACAGCAAACACTTAGAGTATATTCTAAGTACCTATACTCTAGCTCTCATGTTTTTGTATCAAAGTTGATTTAATACACTGTTTGAATTTCATTGCAAATAATCTGCAAGCTAATGTTCTTTTGCATAAACTCCAAGAGTTTTCCCAAGACAACATTGCACATTCTGACTATTATAAAAATGAAGTACTGTAGATGCAGGAAATCCGAAATAAAAACAGAAAATACTGGAAAAGCTCAGTAGGTCTGGTAACACATGTGGGGAGAGAGACACAGTTAACATTTTGAATTAGAAATGACCCTTCTTCAGAAAAAGAAGCTGACTCACTATCCAGATATAACAAGCCACTCTATTCCCATATGCACTCTAAGTTCAGACTAAATGCAATAAAAAAAATGTTAGGGCTTGTCTATTCCCACATAAAAGTTGTTTTTTATTAATATTGCAATCCTTAATTATTGACAAACAACCCCTCTGGCATTGAAAGCAACTTTTGCAAATATTGAGGTTTTTTTTTAAATTATTGATGGAAATTTCAAAAAGTATATTTTCATTCATTTGTCTTTTGCTTTTCTCTTTCCATCCAATTCTTCTTTCCTACTGTTTCTTTTTATTTCTGTACCTGATTTGACACAGAATTAATTCTTCTAGTTTACAGCTCCTGCTTCAGGTGCTCCAGTCTGATTCATCTGGGATAACACAGTTTCTTGTCCTCTTTATCAAGATCCATGATGCCCTTTACAGAGTATACTGCAATATTTGGATACTTGACTGACTGGAGCTTTTTACTTCTAATTTCTTTCTGTATAGAAAGATTTTTTTTCCGGAAGTTACTAATAATCCAGGATTTTAGCCAGCCCTTTGCATCATACAGGTTTAATAAATAAAGCTTGCTAAAATCCAAAGCCGTGTGTTTCATTATATATATTTTTAAAAATGCTCCAGTAGAAAACAAGCCTAATTTAGCGTGCTGATAACTGAACACTGGCTACATTTGAAACCTTGTTTTTAAGATTAATACTGAATTGCATTTAGCAAACCAAATGTGTAGGAAGTAATAACTAAAAAGAGAACATTCACACTGTTGATCTCACAATTGATTAAACTATAAATAAATTCTATGTTTTGAAATGCTACAGCATTTTGCTTTTTCAAATGCAAAGATTAGCTTCAAAGTTGTGCGAGATGTTTTCAATTGGATTATGCAAATTTGTTTCAATCTGCACAAGAGAGGCTGTTGGTTTTGTGGTTAATCTAAACACTGTCTAAAGAATGTATGCTGCGGTTAGCCGCAGTGCCAGACAGGGTACAGACTGGACATCCTTCAAGTCTACCAGAAGACTCCAAAATGCATAGCAGTTCTATTAGATCTAAAAATTCATTATATAGTAGACACTTTCCCAGCCATTTTGAACTCCAAATGTGGTGCAGATTTAGTAGGTTTATCACACTGCACTGAGATTTATTAGCTGAGCATGGGATAGTGCCTGTATATTAAATCACAGTAAAAGGTCAGTGAGAAAGCATTTGAAACAATAGGGATGTGATTCACTGAAAAATAAAGGAAAGTAATGGACCTTGGTTTGATGAAACTGTTTTGAAATTTTATGCTTTTGTTTTTTTTTTAAGAAGTTAGGTAGGTTAGGTCCTTTCTACTTTATAGCTTAATTGCTGTATCTAAATCAGAACAATAATAACAATAGGAATAGGATTTTGTGTATCAGTTTGTGTGCGATATCCCACCAGATTGTTACTTTTGAACTACTTACATTTGATGTAAATAAACAATTTTCCTGGCTTTCCTCTCTGGATCAATCCTTTGTTTAAATTTTTAAAAATATGAAACTCAGCTGGAGAATGTAATGGACTTTTCAATATAGACATTCAGATACATGCATGAATAGGACAGGTTTGGTGAGATATGGGCAAAGATCAGGCAGCTGAGACTAGTTTAATTTGGGATCATGGTCAGCACGGACTGGTTGGACCAAAGGGTTTGTTTCCATGCTGTATGATTCTATGACTCTATGCAAACCACAAATGAATCTTTGCCGCTAAATACTGTGACCTGCCTGAGGTTGCGATGAGGTAAAATCCAGTTTGAATTTACACCTGAAAGAATTCCACTACATGCGACCAATCCTATCAGCCATCAATGTCTCATTTGATCATGAGATCATGAGATCATTCAATGCAGGAACAGACTTGATGGGCTGAATGGCCTGCTTTTAATCCCATTCCCCAATCCCATGGGCCCTTCTCTTTGTAAAGATGGCTCTACTTAATTTGTTTGGGGGATATGAGGGCCTGGCAGCTCAGATCCCCAACTGGGAGCTAGCTGCCATTTTGCCAATGCCAGGACAGGGAGTGGGGAGCAGTCTCATTGCTAAGGCAGTCATCTGGCCTTTGGGGGCAGGGATGGGGGAAGCAGAGACAGAGGCAAGAGGAAGGCTGCAAGGGAGAGGGAAGGCAATAGGGTCCACGAGGGAGCTGGTGGCAAATAAGGTTTTCAACGGGAATGGGGATATCAGGAGCTGTAAGGGAGGTGAGGGAAGCAGGGAAGCTGAAAGATGATGGGAAAGGGGGGAGTTGGGAGGGGCAAGATATCAGACTGCAAGATGGTGAAATGAAATGGAGGCCGCAAGGGTAATGAGGGACAGAGGGAGTCTGTAAGGGTGATTTGAGAGAGAGGAATGCTACAGGATGGGGAAGAGACAGAGCGAGGGAGGGGGAGAGAGAGCGTGCATGGATAGAAAAAGAAGCTGCAAAAATCAGGAAGAAAGAGGGAGAGGCAACAAGGAATTTTGCTGAGCGAGGAAGGCTGTAAGGGAGTGAGAGGGAGGCTAGAAAGAGGAGAGATGGTTTTGAACCAGTCAACAAAGTAACACACATAGTCAGATCTCTCCTCTAGTCTATTGGTATCATTAACAAAGTAATCTGTAGATTCCACTGAGAGATATACTTTTCTGCTAAATCTTGCTCTTTCAAAGAATTGTATTAGTTCTAAGGTTGAAGTCATTGTCGAAAGGGTTCCGATACCTCTTTGCACATGCCTGCTTCTTCTTTTACCCAAGGTGAACAATAACATCATCTTTCTGATGAAGGGTTTAGGCCCGAAACGTCAAGTTTTCCTGCTCCTATGATGCTGCTTGACCTGCTGTGTTCATCCAGCCCCATGCTTGTCATAAACCCAATTGTGCACAGAAATGTATTTACATGTTCAGCTTCTGATTTAATATCCAGTTTAAAACTGTTCTATTTTTCAAGAATTTTTTTTTTTAAATCCAGGATGTGCAATTGGGTTGTAATAGCCAGTCAGTGAAATTGAATCTTCCTGGCAAAACTCTTTTTGATGGTTTCCTAATATGATTCGGTAATTTATCTTCTTTCAAGATTGTTTATCAGAATTGGAGTTCCTCTTGTACTCTGCAGGTGGGTTTTCCCATTTGCTTTAACGGGGGAGTCCCACATTTTTGCATTTTTAGGAGGTTTTCCTACCTTTCATGGCTTTAATGAAGGCTGCACACCTTTCACAGCTGTAATGGAGTCTTTAATGTTCCAGTTTAGAGCAGAATTGCTCACTTCCCAAATTTCCCAACACTTAACAGCTTTAAATAGCTGGGTTAAAACTTCTTTGGCTCTTCACTCCTCGACTATTTAGTTCCATTCGACTATTTGCCTCTATTTTTTGCTTTGTTTTTCCTGTGCCATATTGCTGTAACCCATGAGGCGCAACTCTTTTCAGTCTCACTCCTCCAGCCTGAACTACTGCACCATTTTGCCATGACACACTTCACCCAAAGTTCAGAAGCTTTAGATCAGACTCACATCAAATTGGTCAGGATCTGCAAAAGAATCGCTTAATTAGGGCAACAAGGAGAGATACCAAGCTGCTGAAGTATCAGTAGTGCCAGGCAGCTTGGAGTTTTCCTTGTTATGTGGGGAAGGCAGCTACCACGGCAGGTCCTAACTAGGACATCCACTGATACAAAACCAAAACGCAGCACGGCCCAGAAACCCACAAGTGTGACAATAAAGCTGGCAGACATCACCAAAAGAGGTAGCATCTGTGGTTGAGAAACAGCGTGAACATTTTCAGATTAGTAAACACTTTAAAACATTGGACGGGATGTTCCTGGGAGTGGCAATCTCATGTAACTTGCCAGTCTGCCATTCGCTTTTTACGAAAGAAGGAAGCTCTGCATTTCAGACAGGGGATTCCTATCACAGCTCCTTCAGAAATGTGAAGGCATACTTTCATAATGACAGCTCTTTTATAGTACCAAGCTTTCAAAAGAAAGGCAAATCATGCCCCTTTTTCACAGAATCACCTGCCTACTTTGTTGTGAAATGCAAGGATCCTGATAGCCACTTCGATAGTTACTGTCAAACAGTAAGTACAGAAGGTCAGTGGGATGTCAGGGTGCCTACTGGATAGGGTGCCAGGTGATCAGATACCAGGTGAGTCGGGGGTAGGACAGCAGGCAAGTCGGGTACCAGATGAGTAGGGTGCCAGGGTGCACGCTGGCGAAGTAGATGATGCAGTGCTTTAGGGTTGGTCACTTGGGTGGTTGGAAGAACTGGGTGTGGTGGGAATCAGGTCGGGTCTGGCAGGGACAGGGATGGTGGTGAGGAGGTTGGCGGGGGGAATTGGTGGGTTAGGCCTGCGGTTGGAGGTTTGTTGTGCTGGGTCGGGTCTGGTCTGGTCTGCTGGCAGGGGGAGGGCCATTGCCAGTTTGGATCTGGAGGGGGTGGGGGTGGGGGTGGAGGGGCAATAGTGTTAGGTTGGGCCCGACGTGGGAGGGTGTCAGGTGTGTCTGCTGGCAGATGGTAGAATGGTAGCCATACTAAATATTTGAACTGCCAATGTCTGACTTGTCTGGTACATGCAATGGTCCTTAGCAGGTCAGTTGATCTTCCAAAGATGCCGAAAGCAGCCAGTCACATAAATGGTCAGTATTCATCTCCACAGGGAAGGCAATCTCAGTGCTGAAGAAGGTTCAGAGATCGATTCAGAAACTGCTTTCTCATCAAAGTGAAAGGAATAAAGACAGACTGTACATCATAAAGGAAATACTTTCAACTAAACACTTTTTTCTCTGCATCTCTTCCGTAATTTAATCCTTGCGAATAGTCTGGAAAGACTGAGCTTAGCACCATTGGAGTTTGAAAGAGAGGGACAGGTAACTTGTTTAAAAGGTCCTAAATGCTCTTGACAAGGAAGCGCATGGAATGATGTTTCCTCTTGTGGGTGAATCCAGGATGAGGGGGCAGTGGTTTAAAATTAAAGGTCGCTCTTTTAGGACAGAAATGTGAAGAAACGCTTCCTCTCAGCAAACAGTGCGACTTTCAAATTCACTGCCTCACAGCAGTGGTAGTGAGGTCATTGAATATAAGTAAGGGAAGGGTACAGAGGTTCTTGTTAGGCAGGGGAAATTAAAACGTTATTGGGATGAGATGGGAATTGTGGAATGTGAAACAGAAAGAAATCAGCCACGGTCTTGAGAGACAGAGCTGGTTTAAGAGCACGTAAGGAGGGCACTACACTTATCACAGTTTTAATCTGCACATGGGCTTGCCAAAACCAGACGGACAAGGGAAACATGGAAGATAAATTTGAAGAGTATCAGGGATTGTTTCCGAGAGCAGTACATTGCACAACCTACCAAAGAATAAGCCACTTTAGATCTAGTAACGTGTAAATGTGGCCGGATTAATAAGAAATCTCATAGTTAAGGATCATCTAAGAAGTAACTATCACAGCATGGTAAAATTTCAAATTCAGTCTGAGGGCGAGCAATAGAGCAATTGATCTCAAACCAAATCCATACATTAAGTAAAGGGAATAACAGAGATATGAAGGAAGAGTTGTCTAATGAGGGCCAGGGAAGTAGTCTAAGGAAAATGTCCTTAGATAAGCAGCGGCAGACATTTAAGCAAGTATTTCATAACCTGTTTAATCCCAGCAGCAAATGTCCCTTTTATTTGTTTGCTTTTTCTCCACTTTTCCTGTTGCTCAACAAAAGTTGATGCTTTGAACTGTATGAAGACTTTCCAACATGTGATGCTCCTAAACTGAACTATAGAAGTTATGCCACATTGGGAGTTAGGGAAAGAATAGTATTCCCTTAGACAGGGCTTTAACAAGGTATGGTGCTATGCTGGTATCTTGTGTAGCTTCATTCTTGTAGCTGTAGTTACAATATCACCAGACAGCTGATGACATGAAGTAGCAGTAGAATAATGATTGTGACATTCCATTAGCAATGATGTGCCACCCATGTCACCTACGTGCTCCCAGAAGCTTTTCTTCTTCATTTCACTTACAGAGCTGTTATGACACAAACAGACAGCCGAACCAAATCAGCCTATTTCTGTAGTTTAACTTTACAGCATTGCAAATAACAAAGACTCCCAAAATAGTCACTCCAAAGAATTCTGAATCAGGCTTTTAAAATAACGAAGCCCAGGCTTCTCGAATAATTAATTTCCAAACACCAATTTTGTATTTGAAGCAAAAGACTTAACAATTTCTTAAAAGCAACATCACATTAGCAGAGAGAAAATTAAACAACACAGTAAGCTGTTTAATGTCCGCACCTTAGATCTGAAACATTTGTTTCTAGGTCCCATTCACACAAAAGACAGACAGATAAACAACGACAGTTAAAGGGACAAATGAAAGAAAATAACCAAACTGGTGAGATTATTTAAATGACTTTCACAATGCATTGTTTCACAGGTATAAATGTGGACTCCTTAGCTGCTTTTCTGAGGCATTGATCAGGGTCACTTTCTCTACTCACTCACTCAAAGACAGCAATATATCTAACTCGGCTTTCTACTCCCGGGGCTTCCAGAAGCTAATGTATCGAATTAGGCAGCAACTTCAAATCTTCATGGTGTCTCAACAGCAACCCAGAACCATTCCCCATAAAACATAGTTCAGAAGAACTTTATTTCTGATTCCACCCAATTGACTGATTGAGGCTTTGGGATGAGTTAAAGATTATTCAACAGCTGCCATCTGCTTGAACATAGGGGTCTCTTCCAGACTTGCCAGAACCAACTCCCAGATTCTGACCTTGTTCATAGACCATTTCTATTTTGACACTATGTTCTTGCCAACAGTCACTGTGTCTATTGGAACCTTTTTAATCAAAGCCCTGCCTGAAATTAGCCTCCAGGCCTGTGCGCAAACGAAGCTTATTTTGTCTGTTCTTTTCCTTTTAACATAAGTTGTTCCAAAAGTCTACTTGTCATTTCCAGCTGATAATCCAAAATTGGCAAAAGAATAAAATTAAAAATGACAAAAATAATCAGTGAAGGTTCTATAACTGTGAGAGTTTTGTGAAGGGCTGCTCATAGCTAGCAGCTTTTCGTTGGTGCACAGCCAGAGTTTACGCATGGCAGAGAGGCAGAAATCCTGCTGGGGATAAGTAGTGTGAGAATGGGGCACCATTGAGGCATGGTACATTCGTAATGAGGCGAGCACAGAATTGCAGGTTACATGCAAAAGGTCAAGGTAAGAAACTTGGAAAATGACACTTGGATGATTTTTGATAAAAGGAGCCCAGAAAAAGTAAAAAAAAAAAGGAGAATGACAGAGCTACTTATTTCATTGAAAGATAGGAAGAACTGCAAATGCTGGAGTCAGAGTCGATATAGAGTGGAGCTGGAGGAGCCCAGCGGGTCAGGCAGCATCAGGTGAGCAAGAGAGTCGACATTTTGGGCTGGGACCCTTAATCAATCCTGATGAAGAGTCTAGGCCCGAAACATTGACTCTCCTTCCCCTTTGTTTCATCGAGTCTCATTCACTAGCAGTCTAATTCGCCAGCCCACTATACAACTGCATTTTGAAAGTCATTAGAGTATTCGGTAAGGTAATACCGTCAATCTGTTTTTAAATATACTTTTCAAAGTAAATCTGTTTGTTTTTGCCTAATTGTCTAAAATTATGTTGAATCAACATTTTAGATTCATTTGGTTTATATTTTTAAGAAACATTTTAAACCTCAATGGAATTCATTTTGACGTCAACCTTTCTAGGCTGCAGAACTGAAGCTTTTCTAACGTTTATTCTTAGTTCATTCCATTTTTAAGCAGGGATCATTCTTTGTGCTTTTTGTCTGTTTCTAATACTCGCAAGCTCCTTTTGACTTTCATACAATTTGTTTTTTTTCTGTCTGTCGCTAATACAGTGCCTAGGCAATCTCAGTAGAGTATTGATTCTGTGGCCAAGTGAACGTGCCAGAAAACATACTTGGCATCCGACACAGAAATAATCTTGACTTCACTGAGCTTTCTGGCAATCACTTTGACTGTCGATAGTGAGACTTCTTAATTGCTCCCTTTTAAGTCCTTCTGATCAATTGTAAATTTTCAGCTTGTTTCGGTTCACAACTGTCACTGTGCTCAATAGTGAATGTGTGGGGTTCATTCAAAAGGTGGTGTGCTTCTGTGGTAATTAATTCCAGTGACTTTATTTGGAGACCCCTTCCGCATGGCAAGAATTTTGAACAGAGGTTTCACTGCTAGTCTTACACGGCAAGGTGTTCCTTGAAGTTGATCTCAATTTCTAAACATGATTGCTGTAAACATTCATAATATTCTTGCTTGCCAGCAGTTTCTCAGCAATCTAGTTAATGGTATTTACATAAATGATATACACAGGCCAGCTGCCAGCAATCGCCAGAAACTTGCATTCTGCATTTACCTTCAACTACAGTTACAAACTCTGGATTCTACGAATTCCTTCTCTGGAACAGGTCAGGTGACATTTGACAATAAGGCATATCAACATTTCCTCATGCAAATTTAGCTTAACTTTTCTGCTTTTCAGAAGAACGAAACTGTATCTACATCGTCGTCTCTTTCCATCATTGGGACAAACAATACTTTTTCTTGGAAGCAGTTTCTTCCACAGTCTCAGCTACTTTGTTTGTCTTTGCATAGAATTGTCACCATGTTCAATGGTTTTTGGAAGACGCAGTTGTTCTGTTACCATGTTTCTGCCCCACAACTCGCAGTGTAATTATTGTCTTAATGCTGGCTGCTGCTCCTTTTCCTTAAAATGTCTATCAATCAGTTTGCTTCTAATCGACCTAGCCTTATGTTCTTTGGGTTTCCTTCCAAGTGGCTAGCTCCTTTTATCAAGCTGGATGGGTACTATATCATTACAGAGCTGTACATCTGCAGCAAATTCACCAACTCCTACCGTTTCTCTCGATATTTAAATAAATCGCAGGCTGCATTTCTCAGTAGGAAAAGCTAAGAAAACTCTTTTGCAGTAGCCTCACTTTCTCATTTGACTGTTTCCGACTCCAACCAAAATTCAAATATGTATCGGTAGCTCCCGAACCTCTCCAAACTCCCAGGAGTTTACAAGGTACTTCAGCATCATAACATTGTATTTATGAAGTTCCGTACTCTTCTGATTTTGTGAATTCAAAACAAATTTCTCAAACAGTGTATTTCCCTTTGGCAGGCAAAAATTCACAAGCATTTCCATAGCTCCCTCTGTTTTACTTTAATTGCTGTCCGACCTTATAAAAATGTATTCAACACATCAAGAACTTTGTCACCTTTCATAGGAAGGAAGTGCAGTAAGCTTTCATCATTCTCTGCAGTACCCAGCTTATAACTCACGCATCTTTGTCCAAATTTCTCCCATATCTTTACTGGTTTTCCAGTTAAGAGATTTAACAGTTCAGGCAATGGTAATCTTTGTGCAAACACTCCAATTACAGTTTTTAATGCTCCTGACACCATGAAATGATGATTCCTATGAACATAATATCCAGCAATTGCTTCATAGTCATTTTGTTTTAGGCTGTATTCTTCCAAAAAGCAATGTGTTTGCAGAATTGGTTTAACACACTGACATAAGTAATATAGTTTCAGGCTGATAGCATTACATTTCAATATTTCAGGATCGACAGCAGTGGTTAGACTGGCATATTATTAAATGCTGGTGCAGTCCAATATGCTCTTTTCTATTTTTATGTCACAGCATTCTGTATTACTGCAGCTTTCAACATCAATGGGGAAAGCAGAGTAACCAACACTGCAAATGCTCTGTACGTATGAACAGATTTATAGCTTTTGATCTCTTTAAAGCATGTTAAGGAACCAAATGGATATTAAGGTTTCCCATCCAGAATAATTTAATACTGCTTTCTTCCTCTGTTTCAGGATATTTTGTTCCTAGAGCCCTCCACAAATTATGTGTTCATCTAACTCTTGCAGATTCTTAATTTTAATTGTTTCAGCAGTGACAGCCGTGTCTTCAGCTGCCCAGATCCTCAGCTGTGGAATTCCCTCCCTAAACCTCTCCACCTCTGAGGCACTCCTTAGAACTGCCTCATTGGCTTATTCTAACAGCTGCTGATGTGGCTTGAGAATCAATGCTTGTATGATCATGTTGCTGTGAAATGATGCATAATAACTTACTATGTTAAAAGGCACTATACAAATGCAATTCATTTGTTGTTTCTGATTGATCCAAACAAGCTACTTATTACAGAACAAACTCCAAAGGCCAGAAGCATCAGTTTAAAAATAAGGAAGCTATAAATAAAAGGAAGTCAGGTAGAACATTTTATTGTTCTTGATGTTACAGAAATAGACACATAATGAAAGAAATTTATTTAACCAGTCTGCGTAAACAGGTTGAAGGAGGGAATGAGGAGGATTAATGGTTATAACGTGAAGCTGCGTAGATACCTCTGGTCTGTCAGAAGACAAACCTTTTGAGCTAAATGGCCTTTTCTTCAACCAGAGGGCAGTAAATCTATGGAACGTTTCCACAGAGAGCTGTCGAGGCCAAGTCACTGGGTGCAGTTAGACAGAGATAGATAGGTTCTTGATTGGTAAGGGGAACAAAGGTTACAGGGACAATGCAGAAGAATGGGATTGAGAAACATATCAGCCATGGTCAAATGGCGGAGCAGACTTGATGGGCCAAATGGTCTGATATGGTCCGTATATCTTATGATCTTTATAATTGAAATGACCAACACAAGCAAGAGTCCTTCGAAATATTATCTGTGCTGGATGGATCTGTGGGACAATTCTCCACCTTGAATTCAACTGTAACTGGTCATTCAATGTTGGAGTGAATATCATGGGTATTTCGCTGTTGGGGAAATACGGTTTGTGGAGATTTAGATGTCAAGAAGTGAGAAAAATTGCTTTATCTCTTTAATGACACATTGAATCTTTTTACAGTCAAGCTCATGTGAAGTCTGAACTGTCTGAAATAAGTTTTGGAGAACTGGAGAAGGTGGAATTAAAAACTAAAACATAAAACTAAAACAAAAACAAAACACTGCAGATGTTTGAAATATGAAGAGAAAACGGAAAAAGCTGGAGAAACTCAGCAAGATGCCATCATCTGTGGTGAGAAAAAACAGAGTTAACATGTTAAGTCAAGTAACTTTCTGAGGAATGGTCATTGGACCCAAAACATTAACACTGCTTTCTCTGCACAGATTCTGTCAGACCTGCTGAGTTTCTCCAGCAATTTCTGCTTTTGTTTTGGAATAGAAAATAATACGTATCATTGAAAATAATTTTATGGAAAACTTAGAATTTGAGAGGTACTTTCACTTAAAAAATTGTTTATGATCCCATGAGCCTAAATGCACCATTTTAAACAGCATGTATAATGTATATAATACCATTTTTGCACCAATGAAAATGTGCTTATACAGCACTTCTACAAATATTATACAGTGCAAAGATACTGTAATCATATTACTAGGAAAACATTTTCATTTTTTAATGTACCCTATGGTAAACTAATCTGCTATACAACTTTCTTGGAAGCAATAACTGTTTTGAGTATCTGGCGCCATCTACTGTCTATTTATTTTGTTGCGGCCACTTTTAAATTTTTCAGGAGTCCTGCAGTGTGGAGAGAACTTCTCAATTAATTCTGGACATTTTTGAACAGTAATCGACAGTGCTGAGCATATTCTAGATTATAAATATTTCTGCATGCTTGACAATGGATAAATGTACGCGAGTGGCAATTGAAGTTTAACTAGAATTCGGACAATGCATTTAATCGCTGATTTGAAAGGACTCCTTTTCAGTTGCCTGGGTATCTTATGCTTGTGTAATTTACAGGTAACTGGACACTAATTGCGAAAGTATATTTTACATTCTGTGCTGCATTTTATTATTCTGACTCGTAGCTGCAACATGACGTGGCAGCTCCCAGGATAGTCAGTGAAAACATATAAGCTTTTGATTCATCTAATTAAGGATCATGGATATATATAAACAATATAATAATACATAGAACTCTAGCACTGTACAAGTTTAGTACAATTAGCATGGTCAATATCAGCAAAGTAAGTTGTATAACAATTAGTTTCAGCGTTGTTGCATCGTGAGTGCACTTTTCGTCAGATTTCAAAGTATTCATCCAGATAGTTTACCTCAAACTATATTACTACACCCCAATAGATGTTAAACAAAGTGCTCAGCAAACATGCTGGGATATTACTGAAAGTAGTGAAGAGGTGGAGAAAACTGCCACCTGTTGGACACTATGTGTGGTGCAGAAAAGTATCAGTTCAAGGTTACAGCTGCTCCAAGATACAATGGAGTAGATTTTCCTCTTCCCAGCCTGTTATAGCGACAGCCACATTTTCATTCCCATTGGTGGGTTCCTTAACTATTAGCAACCGCGACTTTATGCCACGGTGTTAAAACAAAAACCCGCTGGAGCAAATAGACCTTGGTGTAAGGACTAAACACATTTATTATCATCAGCTGCAACTGCTTTCCAGAAGTAAAAACCTCTGACCATTTTGTTTCCTACCTTTGTTTCTTGCACTAGCCATTCTGCATTATTTATTGGTGGTCTTTTCATTTTCATTATCATTAATTTCCGAACCCTGGCTGGAAACTTCCTCAAATTGTCGCTGCAACTTCCCAGGAAATGGATTCTCCAAATGAGCAGATGCACCCAGACTTGCCCAGTTAGATTCATTGAATCGATGTATAGCTACATTGGTGAATCACCACAGAGCAAATATCCCAGTGATGGTCCAATGCACTTCATCGTGCCTGATTATCTAATTAGGATTCAATTGAATTGAATTGGGAGTGGGGCGGCCTAACACTTTTGACAAAGGTCATATGCAAGCGGTGCCGCTGACTGAGCACGAAGAGAAATTATTGCTGAGTGTAAAGTGGGAGATGTGAAAATAATTCATGATTAAAATACAGAGATGAGCCTTCAATGCTCTGAACACTTCTAAGGAATAAATGCAAAGTGAAATAATGAAATTAGTGTGACGTGCGAGAAGAGGATAAGAGAAAGGATGATTGTAGTTTGCAGCAAGAGGGATCTATATATTTTGTGATCTAAGCAGACGGAATCTGGCTGACCAAATAGGCTCTGGAAGGGAATACGCTGGATAGACATACAATGCAGTGTCAGGAAATGACAGATGTGCTAAATTAATTCTTCACAAATAAAGACTGTGGATAAATTCCAGATCCAGTCGAATTGTCTTCGGAATCTGTAACAGATGTAAAGGTCAATACCTACTCTGAAGAAACGCCAAGAGCTAATTTAAATGTTGAGAATGATTTTCTTGGCAAAGTATAACTCCTGAAACAAAAAATGGAGGACAATCCTTCACATCCATTTGTCACCTTATTGTACAGAAGTTGCATTTCTCTGTGGTTACACCCTGAGCAGCACCTGACGTGAACGCGCTAATGTGAATGAATTGCTTATATTAGTGGAATATGCCTGGCCATAATGCGATTACCAGATGTGGTTCAGGGGCAAACTGCCCCCACATACACCTTCGAGAGCTGCTGTTGATGTGTCAGCTGTCTTAAAGGGACAGGCAGTTTCCTTAAAGAAAGATATTTTGTTTCGATCGTGTTGCCAGTTAGCTCGTAATGCTGATTGGGTGTCTTTGGTGTCATTTTGACCTGAATATTCTAGTTACTGGCTTTCCTTTAATCTTGCAAGGTATGGGGAAGCCACTGGAAGAATGCTTCAGCCCCAGCCGCACTGCTTAAAGGAATCATCAGTCTACATTCAGTTGAGCGCATAGAATCCTTGCAGTGCAGATAGAGGCCATTCAGGCCAACAGCTCTGCACCAACCTTGTGAAGAGCATCTCTATCCCTGTAACCCCACATTTCCCATGGCTAATCCATCAAGCCTGCACATCCCCAGATACTGTAGGCAATATTTAGCATGGCCAATCCACCCTAACCTGCACATCTTTGGACTGTGGGAGGAAAGCGGAGCACCCGGAGTAAAACCATGCAGACACGGGCAGAATGTGCAAACTCCACACAGACAGTTGCCCGAAGGTGAAATTGAACCTAGGTTCTTGGCATTGTGAGGCAGCAGTGCCAATCACTGTGCCACCATGCCATGCCATGGTTCTCAGATTAACTTCCACTGAATGTTGCTGAGTTTATTGAAACATCTGACAGTTTGGAAAATGAATGTAAGATGCTGCAGGAGTAACTGATGCTGTATGGTCTGAAACACCTTTGCCCTGACTTCAAAGGTTCAGCTCAGACCACTTGTGCTGAGTGATGGTTAGAAATATCATGTGCTGTTGCCTGTTCCGCCATTCTATATCATCAACCTCAGGGCCATTTGGCTGCACTATCTCCATATCCCATCGTTATCGTTAGTAACTAGAAAAAAATCAGTCTCTGCCTTGAACTTCCTCAATGACTGAGTTTCCACAGCTCTCCAAGAGAGAGAATTCCAAAGATCCTCCACCCCCTGAGGAAAGAAATTCCTTCTTATCTCAGTCCTTATGCTGAGACAGTGCTCACAGTTTCTAGAACACCAGCTGATGATCTCATCTTCTCTGAGTATTTCCTTTCAAGAATACCACAAGTCTCTATTAGATAGCCTCTCGTCCTTCTAAACTCCAGAAAATATAGTCCCAGCCTCCTCAATCCCTACTGTTCAGACTGTCCTGCAATTCTGGGAATCAGTCGGGTGAACCTCCATTGCACTCCCTATACAACAAGTCAATCCTTCCTTTGGGAAGTCAAGCAAAATTGTACACAACACTTTGAATGCAGTGGTTTACATTTCCTTTGATCCTTATCATGTCAGACTTTCAGCAGAAGTGACCATTGGATGGGTTAGGGAAAGATGAGCTGCCAGAAGAGGGGGAAGGGTGGGGGAGTGCATACCGGGGAAGAGTTTCAGGCAGGAGATGGTGATTACTGCACCACCTCTACTTTCACTGCTGCATGAGGATGGGTATCGAGCGAGCTGAACATATTTTGTTCTCGCTTTAGAATTGGCAGCACAAGTTCCCAGCTCCGGGAGGGCTTCAGGCTTCACTATAGTGTGGCATACCACTGAATGACTGTAATGTGGAATGTAGGAATGTGGATTAGCTAAGAGCACGTCATTATAGCTCGGTGGTTAGCTCTGCTGCCTCACAACTCTAGGGACCCAGGTTTGATTCTACCCTTGGTTGACTGTCTGTGTGGAGTTTGCAAATTCTCCCCAAGACTGTGTGGGTTTCCCCCTGATTCTCCAGTTTACTCCCTCAGTTGAAAGATGTGCAGGTTAGGTGGATTGACCATGCTAAATTGCTCCATACTGTCCATGGATGTGCAAGTTACGTGGATTAGCTATGGGAAATGTAGGGTTACAGGGCTAGGGGGATGGATCTGGGCGGAATGCTCTTCAGAGGGTTGGTGTGGACTCAATGGGCAGAATGACCTGCTTCCACACTATAAGGATTCTCTGATTCTATGCTTATCCTCCAGTGTTTCAGTCCCACCTCTAGTCATAGCCTCAACTGTAGCCATTGCAATGATGACAAGTGCCATCTCATCCAAGGCAATGAGAACGTGTAGCCATGCCTGTTCCCCATTGGATAGCTCCTCCTGCCTCTGAATATGTGCCTCCTTGTCCAGGAAGAGAGGAGGTACATGCCAGTGAGCGTGGAGCAACATGAGTGGCTAATGTGCCCGTTGTGGTTGAATAGTGGGCAGTGTACACAAGCTGCGAAGCATGCAGCAGTGCTAATTCTCAGAGCTGCAGCTATGAATATGGGAGTTGTGTTCCTAAAGATTGCTGGCGGGTGACAAGAGATGGTGATAAATAAAACAGTGGCTGAGGCTAATTGTGCAAAGGTGAGCCACTTGGCAATGTATTCACTCCCTGCACCACATGTGCAAGGCTATTAAAAATCATGTGTAACTGCATTCAAGTCCATATGGCTAGACTTCTGCATGATGCAAGTCAGAAATTCACTAAGGCTCCTTTGACACTTCCACCTAGAAGGACAAAGATGGCAGATACACGGGAACACCACCACCTGCAAGTTCCCCTCCAAGCCACTGATCATCCTGACTTGGAAATATATCGCTGTTCCTTCCGTATCACTGGGTCAAGATCCTGGAGCTCGCTCCCTAACAGCATTGTGCATGTAAGTACACTAAATGGGTCAAGAAGGTAGCTCACCACCACCTTCTTAAGGACAACTAGATACAGGCAATGAATGCAAGCCCAACCTACATCCCATGAATGAATTTTAAAAACCCACATCTTTTCAAATGCTTTCTCAGAGTTTGACTGGAGACCTTTCCACATCTCTCCACCAGTCCATCTCCTGCATTAGGGTTCCTGTGCTGCTTCCGCAAACCTTGGAGGCTTTTCTCTCTGCGTGTATTGTGTTGTAAAATATACTTTGTTCATAAATGTCCATAAGTACATTACCAGCCATTTCAAATCAGACATTATGGAAAATACAGTAAAATACCATATTTCCCATTTGAGCACCTTACACTCTTTGGCACCTCAATCCAATTGCAAAATTGTGACATTAACTAAATGTGACAGTAAGTACCAGTAAATACATTCCATTACAAGAATGCCAATTCCTACTCTGCTTTCTGAAAAAAAGGTCTTCCCAAGCTGCTGCCAGCACCTACAACAGCCAAAATGAATACCCCCTTTCGGAGGTGTAGGCTTGCTTTAAGTGCAGGCATTCATCACTGCGTTTAACAATGGGCTGCACATTACAGTCATGCAGTGAGCAATATGCGTAAATATCGCATGCTCCCAAACACTGGAGGCAATTGGCAAATGTTAATGAATGTGATCATGATCCTGTGCTTGTTTTCAGAGGCTTGCCTTTCTCTTTCTCCTTTACCCTCCTGAGTAACATTAATGCTTTGAGAAAATAAGGCTGACAAAGTTGAATTGGGACCTTAAGTTAACAGTTAAAATAAAATTTATATTCAATGAAGAAATAAAATCAAAAGGGGATGTAACTTATTTAAAATGTTGATAGCCCGACTCATTCCAACATAAGCAAATTAATTAACTCAACTTTAATGAGAAAACTAGATAGCATGAAGAAAAGTTTCACAAGCTTCAGGTTGTTCTAGAAAGTGGAAGTTTTTTTTTGTCATTTCTGTGTAGAATAGGATATTTGCAAAAGTGAACATCAATAGGTCAACTAATTCCTTCCAAAGAACTAGAGAAGTTCTTAGTTAATCAGAGGCATGTAGTTGTAATGATAAGGAATATTACAATGGGGGACTAGGCCAATTCAGGATTGAAATCAGGAATCTTTTCTTCACAGAAAGCACAGCAGAAATCTAGTACATTCTCCCACCTAAAGGTGATGAATGATAGGTAAATTGAAACTTCCAAGATTGAAATCAATAGATTTGTTTTTAGATCAGGGTAGAATGGGAAATTGAGAAAAAGCAGAAGGTGAGATATGTATCTTGCATAATCCAATTGACTGGCAGGGCAGACTAGCTGAATGGCTAAGCCTTGTTTCCATATTCCTCATTATAGATAAGATAATCAATATTCAGTGGAGTCTCATGGGGATGGTGCTGGAAATGTAATCTAGAAAATACAAATGATCAAAATTGAAAATGATAGATTTTGCCTCCAGCTAATAAAAATTTCATGATGATTTACCTCAAAAGTTTTCTTTATGGTTATTCATTCTATCCATTCAATATTCCTGGTTGAAAGAAAGACAGACATTCAGATAGCAACTTTCACGACCATGGGATATCCCGAAGCGCTTTGCAGTCAATGAAATACATCATGAAGTGTGGTGACCGTTATAATGTAGTAAATATAACAATGTATGCACAGCAAGCCCTGACATACAGCAATGTATGTGACAGTGAAGAAAGAAACCACTTGGGCCATTGTGTCTGCACTAGCTCGACAAATGATCAATTTACTTTGTGCCATTCTCTTACCTGCTCCCCCGCACATTCTTCCATTTTGAGAAACTAGGCTAATTCCCGCTTGAATGCTTCAATTGAACAATCATGCTCTCAGGCAGTACATCCAAACATTATTTACTTAACCTCCGAAAAGTGTCTCATTTGCCTCTGTTGCCGATTATTTTAAATCAGTGGTCTGTCATTCCTCATCCTTTCATGAGAGGAAACCCTTTCCCCTCTCTCTACTCAGTCCAGATTCCATATGATTTTAAATACCTCTATTGCATCTCCTTTCACCCTTCTCTTCTCACTGCTGGAACTATTCTTATGATTCTTTTCTGAAATCTGTCCAATGCCTTTACATCCTTCCAAACATCAATGTCTAGAGCTGGACTCAATGTTCTACTCAAGGCCAAAGTATTTTCCTATACAAACTCAACCTCATTACTCTTGTACTCCATGCCCCTAAAATAAAGCCCTGTACACTTTAGTAACCACATTCTCAACCTGTCCTGACACCTTTCAATGATTTATGCGCATCCAGGTCCCCTTGCTCCTGCACCCACTTTAGAGTTGTGCCCTTCAATTTATATTGTGTTTCCATGTTCATCCCAGCAAAATCCATAAGTTCGCATTTCCACACTGAATTACAGCTGCTCACTGCACCAAACTTCTCTCGGAATTTCTATTACTGTCCTCAATTCACAATGGTTCCAAGATTTGTATTTTCCGCAAGTTTTTGGATTTATGCCTTCAAATTAATCAGTGGAAAGTGATTTCTTAAATATGTGTTAAGTGCAGCAGCAGGAAGCTGAGTTAGCAGTTATAAATTTGGTGTGAGACTCTGTATAAGTCTCCAGTGTGTGTTTTAATGGAACTGCAGAGAGGGAACGAGCTGCTGTTTTTGTGATTTTTTAAAAAATCTCCAGTAGCTAGTGAGCTCATATTTTGTCCCTAAGATCACAGATTAGCTTACTCTTGTGTTTCTAGATTAATAGCTAATTAGCTATAATCAAATAAATTAGACTAGACGGACACGGCACGTCAGGTGATGTGCCATGATTGCAACATGGAGGAATTTGCTTAATACATGACAGTCTCAGGCAAGTGCATTTACAACTTTACACTTCTGTAATACTCCTGCAGAGTTTCTGGAGTCCAAGCTGCAGACATTGTAGGACATTGCGGTGGAAGAGTGTTGCTGTGCGCTTTGCCCCGGGGACCATCACACCTCTTACGTGAAGCAAAAGGACGAAGATATCAATGGACTAGTCAGGTGGGCAAGACAGTCATAAATGCAGCAGAATCTGGTGAAATGTGAGCTTATGTATTTAGGGAAGGCTAACACAGGGAAGGAATGCACAATAAATAGGAGGATGTTGAGAAATTTAGAGCAACATAGGCACCTTGGAATGTAATTTCACAGATCCCTGATGGCAGCTGGACAGTAAATATGATGCAGAATACTTGTTTTTATTAAATCAGAATAGAATATATGAATGCAGTATGGGTGGTTATGCTGGAACAATATGAAACACAAGAGTAGGTGACAGCTGGAGTGCTGAGTGTCTTCTTACACTGTCACAAGTGCAGAGGAGGTTTGCAACATGTTGCCTGGGCTGTTAGTTTAGAGGAAAGATTGGATTGGTAGGGAGTGTTTTCTTGAGAACAGAGCAGACGGAGGTGACAGCTAACTAGAGTCTATAAAATTATGAGAGTATAGGCGGAGTGGATAAGGCCCAATTCCTATTGCTCGAAGGGTCACTAACCAAAGGGAGTAGATTTAGGGGATGAGGTAGGCAGTTTAGAGGGAATCTAGGGTTAATGTTTTCACCCAGATGGTCATGGGGCTCTGGAATACAATGTACTTCAGAAGCAAAAGCCATCATAACACTTACAAAGTGCTTGGATATGCCTCGAAATGGCATCCCTTAGAAAGCTCCACAGTGTAGGCTGGGAAGTGAGATGGGTCTGGATGACAAGTTGCAGAGAAGACAGACATTATGGGTCAGTTGTCTTCCTTCCATGCTGTAAATCTGTATGATTTCATGATCAAAATTTAAAGTTGGTCGATGGTCGAGGACACAAGGTGTGTGACTACAGACCAGCCAGATTCTGGGATCCAGCATATGATGATAGAGAGCCTCAGCTCTTGATTTCGTAGAAACATAGAAAATAGGTGCAGGAATAGGCCTTTCAAGCCTGCACCTCCATTCAATACAATCATGGCTGATCATGAAATTTCAGTGTCTCATTCCCACCCTTTCCCCATACCCTTTGATCTCTTTAGCCGCAAGAACCATGTCCAGCTCCCTCTTGAACATATCTAATGAACAGGCCCCAACAGCTTCGTGTGGGAGAGAATTCCACAGGTTCACACCTCTGATTGAAAGAATTCTTCCTCATCTCAGTCCTGAATGGCTTACCCCTTATTTTTAGACTATGACCCCTTGTTCTGGACTTCCCCAACATTGGGAACATTCTTCCCACATCTAGCCTGTCCAGTCCCATCAGGATTTTATGTATTTCTATGAGACCTCCCCCCTCCTCATTCTTCCTAATTCCGGCAAACACAAACCCAGTCGACCCAGTCTTTCCTCATAAGTCAGTCCTGCCATCCTGGGAATCAGTCTGGTGAACCTTTGCTGGACTCTCTCAATAGCAAGAATGTCCTTCCTCAGGCTAGGAGACCAAAACTGCACACAGTACTCAAGCTGTGTCCTCACCAAGGCCCTGTATAACTGCAGAAAGACATCCTTACTCTGATATTCAGCTCCTCTCACTCTGAAGGCCAGCATGCCATTAGCTTTTCTCACTGCCTGCTGCACCTGTATGCTAACCTTCAGTGACAGTTCTACCGTGACACCCAGATCTCATTGCAACTCACTGTTTCCTAAATTGCCAGTATTCAGATAATAATCTGCCTTCCTGTTTTTGTGATCAAAATGGATAACCTCACATTTATCCACATTATATTTCATTTGCCAAGTCACCCTGTATCCTCTTAGCATCCTCTTCACAGCACACACTGCCACCCAGCTCAGTGTCATCTGCAAATTTGGAAATATTGCATTCAGTTCCTTCATCCAAATCATTAATGTATATTGTGAACAGCTGGGGTCCCAGCACTAAACCCTACGGTACCCCACTCATCACTGCCTGTCACTCTGAAAAGGACCCGATCATTCCAACTCTCTGTTTCCCGTCTGCCAACAGTTCTCTATCCATGTTAATACATTACCTCCGATCCCATGAGCTTTAATTTTTTTTACTAGTCTCTTGTGTGGAACCTTGTCAAAAACCTTTTGAAAGTCCAGATACATAACATCCACTGATTCACCATTGTCTATTCTACTGGTCACATTCTCAAAAAATTCCAGAAGATTTGTCCAGCATGATTTCCCTTTAGTGAATCCATGCAGACTTGGACTGATTCTATCACTGATTCTTTCCAAATGCTCAGTTATTACTTCCTTCTGACTCCAGCATTTTTCCTGCCACCGATGTCAGGCTAACTGGCCTATAATTCCCCATTTTCTCTCTATCTCCTTTTTTGAAGAGTGGTGTTATATTAGCTACCCTCCATTCCATTGGAAAGCTTTCAGAGTCTACAGAATGCTGGAAAATGATCACCAGTGCATCCGTTATTTCTAGAGCCACTTCCTTAAGCACTCTGGCTTGCAGAGCATCAGGACCTGGGGACTTATTAGGTTTTAATCCCATCAATTTCCCCAACACCATTTCCTGACTAATAAGGATTTCCTTCAGTCCCTCCTTCATGCTTGACCCTCTGTCAAGAGCGATGAGATATCTGAACCAGGGTGGATGAACATGAATGGGCAAATTGGGCACCGTGGTGCAGGAAGATATTCATGTTTGGGATGGGAGAAGTTTGGGAGAGGTGGGGGGAATGTAAAGGATCATGGTGATAAGGGCCAGTACAGCCAGAGGGACAGAAACCATTCTCACATGAAACACTGGGAGCTGAGAAGATGGGCTTCCTGCCCAGTGCAAGGGTCAAAACCATCTCCTCATATTTGAAGATGAAGTTGAAATGGTAGGATCTAATGGTTGTGGACATGTAGTAACCATTGGCATAGATGGAGCAAAGGATGATATTGTCCTGAGAGAATTTGAGGATAATTGTCCAAAATTAAAATGCAGAACCTCAAACCTAATTATCTCTGAACTGTTACCGTGTGCAGGTAGGCAGAGGGACAAGCAGATCGGAGAATCAAATGCTGGGCTCAAAGGGTAGAGCAGGAAGAAAGGATTTTGATCCAAGGAGCACGAGTGCCTGCCCTGGGGACAGAGAGTGTCATTCTGTTAGGATAGGATCCCACTGAAACCAGGCCAAGAAGATTCACATCTAGGAATGGACAAGGAATGCCGGCACAGCCAATGACGGCCATGTCCCATCAGTGAACATAAAAAAAGTTTAATTCTAAATGCTATCCCTGTTTCTTCCTCCATTGATGTTTATGACCAACTGAGATTTTCCAGTACTTTCTGTTTTAATTCCACTGAAAGCTGGTTGGGATTAAAGTACACAACTAGGACAATGGATAAGGCTTTAAGTTAAGAGAGTGTTGGTAATGAGTGTGAAACCTATGGGCGAAGGGGTCAGGCAAAGGGGAGTTTAGAAATCTGAAGAGGAAAATCAAGGCACTTAAAGCAATGCAATTATTTGTGCAAATTTAGGCAGGATGGACAGAGAGTTACCCGGTAGTTGTGTATCAGTGACTAAAGAGCATGGGAAGAAAGTGGCAAAATATAATAAAATTACAGTTTATGTATATGAATGCTTGCGTCATTCATAATACGATCAATGATCTGGTTGCACAAATGGAGATTATCATCTTAAGATCTGTTCACCATCATGGACACGTGGACTAGACCTTACACTCTCCCACTCCCAGTTTGGAAAGGGAGCAAGGAAGCACAAGAAATACAGTGGGCAACTTACCCATCCCTTACCCACTACTCTCCTGTCCCTATTCCCACTCCATTTCTACCTTCCACGAGTGATGCCAGGCATCCCAACTGCCAATGGGTTCATTAAGCCCCTTAAATGAGTAATTACTTCCCATTTAAAGACCTCATTCCACCACTCCAGGACTTAATGTGCAATGAAAGAGTGGCTAAGCCCAGCAAGTCACGATGGTCTCCATCCTTAACAGTCCTCCACCAGTTTGAATCCTTCAGTACCCCCACCCTCTAGCATTCTCCCCTCACCCTGTCTCCCATCATCCTTCTTCCTCTCTTCCCCTACCAGCTTATGAGCCAGAGAACTCCCTGGATCAAATAAAGTCAAAATATTGCAGATGCTAGAAGTCTGAAACAAACACAGAAAATAGTGGAGAAACTCAATGGCTCTGTGGAGAGAGAATCAGAGTTAAAGTTTCTGTCATGACTCCTCTTCAGAACTTCCAAACTTGAATTGGACATGAAACATTTATTGTACTTCTCTCTCCATAGATGCTGTCAGATCTGAGTTTCTCTAGCATTCTCTGTTTTTAGTATAGCCCTCTGGCTCACCTGTTTGGCTGGATTCAATGCCATCTTGAGCCCCCCAAATCCAGTACTACAATGGACACTTTGTGATACCCCCAGCACCCTGATGGTCTGGCAGTTCTCTGAGGTGGGTGTAGTGCTTGTAACACGGTCAGCCAGATGGACCTCATAGAATATGAGTTCGCTGCTTGGAGCTGTTGATCTGGTCCAATCAGGGCACGTTGGCTGACCGATATAAACAGGAGTGTCAGAGGTTCTGTTCACTCTGAGAGCTGGCTCTGAGACAGGGACTTTCCACGTACAAATAAAGAGTGAATTGGTGATGGCATACCAATCTCTGTGGAGTTATTTCAGTTGGGCTTCCTGTTCCTATAAGGTGGGCTCCGGGCTGACTCTTTATCCAGAGGGGACAGGAGCCACAAGGTTCCCATGAATTCCACCCCATGGTTACAAGTTGGTAAATAAATACTCCAGGCTATACAATATTTTGAAAGAAACGAGCAGAATGGAAAAGGAGGAGTAAATGTCAGAGAAAGGGTTGATCCATACTGACAATGGTATGACAGGAAGTAGAATCAGAAGCAGAATGGGTGAATATGGAATAGACAGAGATGTTTCCAGTACCCTAACACCTTTAGACAAAGCACATCAATACGACATGTCTGCTCCTGTTTTCCTTTTCAAGAGTGGCGGAATAGTTCTTCATCTGTTAGCTCACACACAATAAATTACCTCACATAGCAAGGACCCAAATTCAGCTCATTCCATATTTTTTTTTCTATTCATTTGTGGGATGTGGGTGTCGCTGGCTGGCCAGCATTCCTTGCCCGTTCCTAGTTGCCCTTGAGAAGGTGGTGGTGAGCTGCCTTCTTGAGTCGCTGCAGTCCACGTGCTGTAGGTTGACCCACAATACCATTAGGGAGAGAATTCCAGGGTTTTGACCCAGTGACAGTGAAGGAATGGCGATATTTTTCCAAGTCAGGATGGTGTGTGACTTGGAAGGGAACTTGGAGGTGATGGTGTTCCCATATATCTGATGCCCTTGTCCTTCTAGATGGAAACGGTCGTGAGTTTGGAAGGTGCTGTCTGAGGATCTTCGGTGAATTTCTGCAGTGCATCTTGTAGATAGTACACACTGCTGCTACTGAGTGTCGGTGGTGGAGGGAGTGGATGTTTGTGGATGTAGTGCCAATCAAGCGGGCTGCTTTGTCCTGGATGGTGTCGTGCTTCTTGAGTGTTGTTGGGGCTGCACTCTTCCAGGCAAGTGGGGAGTATTCCATCACACTCCTGCCTGTGCCTTGTAGATGGTGGACAGGTTTTGAGGAGTCAGGAGGTGTAACTCAATGGCACCTCTCTGTAGCAACAGTTACATTCACAACATTTAATGCTAGATGCTGGATCATCTATTTCCGCATTCACTTTTCTGAAAACAGCCATTTGACAGTAACAGCGCGGAAGATGTCATCACTTGTGACCTTATAGAGTTTGATAAAGCATGAGGGGCATGGACAGGGTAAATAACCAATGTCTTTTTCCAAGGGTGAGGGAGTCCAAAACTAGAGGGCATAGGTTTAAAGTGAGAGGGGCAGGATTTAAAAAGGACCTGAGGGGTAAGTTTTTCACACAGAGGCTGGTGTGTATATGAGATGAGTTGCCAGAGGAAGAGCTGGAGGCTGGTACAATTACAACATTTAAAAAGCATTTGGATGGGTATATGAACAGGAAGGGTTTAGAAAGATATGGACCAAATGCTGGCAAATGGCACTAAGTCACATTGGGATGCCTGGTCAGCATGGATGTGTTGGACTGAAGGACCTGTTTCTGTGTTGTATCACTCTATAAATCTATGACTCATGGAAGATTGTGTTTAGCTGCTGCATTGTTTCTGTTGAGCTTGAGAGGCAAAAAAAACTCTGCAAAATGGAAAGTTCATTCATTATTCACAGGCAATGGTGATATTATAAATATTTTTAACACTTCCAAAATGAAATAACTGGAGATCCTCATTCAGGAATAAAATATAGAATTAATTCGCATGCGCTCAGAAAAAGATCATCCTTCAAATTTGTAGCCTGCTTCATTTAATTTTATCTGACAAACCAGGGCTGACAGGAAAAGATCTCAATTTATTGTTTTGGTTCTTTTTACATGGCATCTATGCAGTTTTGTTAATGGGTTGCTGTGCGCTGGAATGATTATTTTCTTTAGCGTGCCCTTTCGAAGGTTAATGAAAACAGCCAAACCTAATACGTGTGTCTCATGCTCTATGCTGGAAGATTGTCCAATTATACAGAGTGCTACCTATTCCAAGGTTGCCTAGATGTGCTAATGGCTCAAGTAACCATAACAAGCCATTAAAGTTTTAGTTTTCTCTATGTTTAACCTTTCCTTGCTTCTAATATAACAGTAAAGAAAAGGATAATCAGCATCTGAACATGCACAGTCAGTTCCATTAATGCTCAAATCTCATATCAGGCAAACTCCTAATGTAAATACATTTTTGGTACAGCACAAATTTCTTCATAATTTATTAAGTACCAATATAAGAAAACCCCATCAACTGCAAGTCAGGTTCTAGCAACGTATTAGTCTGTTCGGACCTATTGTGTGCAATGAGATTCGCAGTACTTTATTTAACCAGCATTGGCAGTGGGATTTAAATAAAGCATGATAATAAATAACATTTATGTCTACATTGCACCTTTTGTGTCATGATCCTTGTTATGCATTTTATAGTCAATTATTTTCAAGATGCAATAATCGTTATTTTGGAGGCAAATGTTAGGTGACGGGCTGAAATATTCATGCTCCATTCACTTGAATTGGAAATTCCAGATTTCGTCCTTTCAGACTCAACTTGTGTGTGGGATTTGTAATCTTGAACTGTATCACATTAAAGAGCTATATTATGACTACAGGTGTGTAGCCTGTGGTGTTAGAAAATTTGAGCAATAAATTATAGGGTTCCAATTTAACTCCAGTGGGAAGTTTGTTGTCTCCATCACTCTGGCATTAAAATCATAGAAGATTGCTTTATATAATTTCCCTGCCATTAGAAAGCCCACCCATTCTGTGGAACATGGTTTCCCTTGACCCACTATTACTTTCTGGTGACTTCAACAATGAATGAACTTTGGCGGCAGTGTAAACCAACCTTACATGCAGTGCAGTCAGCTCCCTAATGATGAATTGGATGATGGTTTCCCCCTTAATTGCACCATTTTACAGCGTTGCATTAAGCCCCCTTAATTGCTGTGACATTCTCACATTGCTGTCAGTCGTAAATTTTAGGAAATCCGTAGAACTGACAGGTGCACTGTTTTCAAAACAGGTTTTTGTGCACATTATGGCACACCTTTCATGGCCTTAATCTGGAAATAGGACTTGAACCCAGACTTTCTGGCCTAGAGGTATGGGCACCATCACTGCCCCAAAGTCAGTCAAAGTGTTGCTCCAAGTAAGCAGTTAGTGTCTCACAAGAGGGTTTTGCCTCAGCAGACTATCACGCTTCTGTTACACATGGAAGTTGGCAGATTGGATTAGCTGACAATTTTCCTGACCTACATTCTTCTAACATTCTCCTGCCTTGGACTGGGCTTGTGGATAATAAGAACGGTCAGCAGAGGTGAATGCAGTGGAGAGAGGAACGCCAGGGGAGGGCTGCTCATAGCAGGCAGAGCCTGCAATATAACAATGAAGATAGAAATCCATTTTTGTAATGCCACATGAATGATTTTTTTTCTCTCAGATTTGAGAGGTGGAGGCTATGCTCCCATGATATGTCTGAACAAGGGGCCTTTGTGACAACTCAGCACAGACACACGTTGCCTAATGGACCTACAGCCCTCTGGGAAGTAAGACAAGTGCCAGTTTGCCAGGGTTGGCAATAATGCCAGTCCAATTTAGGATGAATAAATTGGTTAGATGGGTGAGTGCTTGGGATTGCAGCTTTAACAATCTTACAGGTACACTCAGGTAATAATCTGTCAGTCCGGATCAATCAGAGATATTCGTCCATCACAAGAGCTTCCATTCCATCAAGTGTGCTCCTCTTTCTTCAATTGGTCAGCTCAATGCTCCTGGCACTGAGTCCATAAGCCCTATGCTTGTCTCTCAAACTAAATGAGCAGGTCTCTCCCTGCTAGTGCTGGGAAAGATTACTTCACATAGGCTCCTCACAGTAGCTGGCATTACATCAAGGGAGGCACGGCTGATTCTCCGCACCACCTTTCACTATCCCATGATTATTGAAGAGCCTCCTACTTTCTTCCAAATTCTAAACTCCTTTGTGCATCCTCAGTTTGGCCCTTTAAATGTTGGAGATTCAGTCATTGTTGGACTCTCATCATTCTCACAATGCATTACCCCCTTTATACCTACTGCACCTCTGAGTGAACAGTGCAGCCAAGGTTTCTGTATAGTAGTGTAAATAGGACAGAGTTTGGACAGTATCCCAATTTCAGCTGTTGGTTTTAAATGGTTGACTGTGTTCTGAACTCAGACTCAGAGTATCACAAAGTCTTTCCCAATTTTAAAACTCAGTGTCTGCATTTATTCTTGTCCCAAAGCTTATTGGTTAAATATACTGAATTCACTTTATGACAAAACTATAAAATATAACTTGTGCAAACAGAGAAAAATAGGCCAAAATGTCAATGAGTTATTATAATATAGTGATTGATACTGGCACTTAATAAATAACATATCATTTTATTTGTTGCTGAATTTAATTCACATCCTGTGAGAAATGCTAGTATCAATCACTAATATTATATGTTACAAAACGTAAGTGGTTTTACAGATAATGCTCAATCCTTATAACAGAATTGGTCCAAATTACATCAAAGGTAGTCTTGAGGGAGTATATTAGGGAAGATTTTTTTTCAGCTTATTTGTCCTTCATTTGGCAACGTTTCTCGTCTTTTTATTGCCTCTTCCAGCAGATAATCTGGCTGTGAGTTTGGATGGATGGACACGGTTCCATAAATATCTGCCACAAGTGCTCATATTTATGTATGCAAATATACTTCATGAATAATAGGAACAATTCTGCTTTTCACTGACACTGTATATCTGGTGAATATCACCTTCTCGTGACTCCTAATTTAGTCTGCCTGTTTTAAATTGCGCTACTTCCTGTTGAAAATACTTGGAGCATGACTTTATTTTTCCCTTCAATGTCCTGCCAACATTTGTGATTTTAAGAAAATGAAAAAAACTTCAACTGTTGTGCATTGTGCATGGTATTTGCAGTATTTTATGTTTTACTTCAGCATCTGCCAATATAGTCAGACTTTTTTTTATTGATACACGCTGTTATATTTCTGAAGTTCAATCGTATGGTACTTCATATAAAGCTTGTACTTGTTTTTTGGCTTCAATTGACTAGATGGGCATTTGCACCGTTTGGTGTGGAGCTACGCCATAGACAGGTAGGTTCCAGGATTGATCTCTTTCCTTGTTACATTGATTTCTACCAGAACAGTGGCAGGGCACTATGGATGGTCTCAGTGATCTTTGGAAAGGAAGGGGAGAGAAATGCAGCAGGGATCCAACTTTAGCTGCTCCCCAGTGATTTCTTTTCAAAATGCACATGTGCGAATGGTAGGTGATGACAGGAGCAAGGCCAACTTGATGAATATCTCACTATACACTTACTGTTTAAGCTCACACATCAAGAACAGTCATTTGGACAAAACTGCTGCTCCTGTTGCTGTAACAGTATTACACTAGATACATGACAGTACTAGCATTTTTGTTACCTGTGCACAGTTAAGAGAGATACGTTGTCAGTTAATGATCCTAGAATGATTCAAATGCCACTGCATTGGCCATAGATGAAGGGAAGCAACTTATTCTATATTCCCTAACCATTCCCAGAATTTTGGGGGAGGGTGGGAAAAAGGTGTTGCAAATGTTGACAGAGATCAGCTTGTATTTTATCTTTAAATGTACTCTTGTACAACAGGCTTTCATTATGACAAGCATTTCACAATGATTGATGAGTAAGGGAGAAAAGATTTCCTGGAAGTTAGAACACAACAAAGAGGTCTTTTTTTCAGGTGAGCCATCGACAGCTGACTCTCCTGGTTAAGACTCAAATGGTCACTTTTTGAGAATGAATTACAGCTCTTGTGAAAGCCGCACTTCATTTTAACATCTCTTTATTCTTGTAAAAGAAAATGCATTTTGTCGCGTTTATACTCCCTTTTGGGAGTAGCATCATATATTTCCCTCTGATGGAGAAGTAGTACAAGTAGGGATTCTTAGATCAGGCCAAGAGTTAATGAGGCAAATCATTGCTTGAGCAAAGGATGCTTGTGGATGTTGTGGAAAAAACCTCTTCTGACTTTATGTTGAAGTAAGAGTTTCTAGGCAATTGCTGAAGTGGTTTTCTTGCATATTTCTGGCATCCATTGTGAAGTATTTTAAATGGGAGAATGTTTTATTTATCAGATTTTTCTGTCCTGCTACATTGATCGCAGCACTCCCACGGCTATTTAGAGGCTGAGAGAGCACCAAATGGCTGGACATGGGACTTCTGTCCTTCACTAATGAAGTGGCCCTACGCCAGAGAGCTGACAGCGAATCTGATTGGTCAGAAGCTCTCTAGCCTCAGCAGCACCAGTAGCAGCTGTGGCCAAGACTGAGACCCCAGAGTCCAGGACTTGATAAGAGGTGGAGGGAAGGGTTCTCAAGGGATGGGGAGGTGAGACCTGAGGGAGATAGACAGGGGAGATGTGGCAGTCTTGATGGGAATACCCTAGGCCTGAGGAGGGTGGCCTGCCAGACATCTCCATGAATTTCTCCTGCCAGTTTCAAAATGGTGGCTTGGACAAGAGATGGCCTAGAAATGGACAGTAATTGACCACTCAATGCTCTCCATTGTGAAGAGGACTGGAGGCCAGCTTGAGTCATTTCCTGGCCCCAGTAAATTCGCTAATTCAGGGCCCGCAAAAGGATGGTAGGAAGATCGAAGAACAAAGAACAAAGAAAATTACAGCACAGGAACAGGCCCTTCGGCCCTCCAAGCCTGCGCTGATCCAGGTCCTCTATCTAAACCTGTTGCCTATTTTCCAAGGATCTGTATCCCTCTGCTCCCTGCCCACTCATGTATCTGCCTTAGATACATCTTAAATGACGCTATCGTGCCTGCCTCCACCACCTCCGCTGGCAACGCGTTCCAGGTACCCACCACCCTCTGCGTAAAGAACTTCCCATGCTTATCTCTTTCAAACTTTTCCCCTCTCACCTTGAAATCGTGACCCTTAGTAATTGGGTCCCCCACTCTGGGGAAAAAGCTTCTTGCTATCCATCCTATCTATACCTCTCATGATTTTCTAGACCTCAATAAGGTCCCCCCTCAACCTCTGTCTTTCTAATGTAAATAATCATAATCTATTCAAACTCTCTTCATAGCTAGCACCCTCCATACCAGGCAACATCCTGGTGAAGCTCCTCTGCACCGTCTCCAAAGCATCCACATCCTTTTGGTAATGTGGCGACCAGAACTGTACACAGTATTCCAAATGTGTTCGAACCAAAGTCCTATACAACTGTAACATGACCTGCCAACTCTTGCACTCACTGCCCCGTCCGATGAATGAATGCATGCCGTATGCCTTCTTGACCACTCTATTCACCTGCGTTGCCACCTTTAGAGTACAATGGACCTGAACACCCAGATCTCTCTGTGCATCTGACCTGGACTTGTGATATGTTCCCTGCAGCCACCAGCATACCCCCAACCCCATGGCTCTGTCCCTTCCATCCATACACACACACACACACACACACACACACCGGCATGAAAAAGCTCAACTTTTTCCACTGATGGAAATGTGTAGTTTGAGATGTAGACCACTCATGTTCCTGGCTCTATAAACCCAATAGCACAAGGCTGGAACTGCTGGCCACTGCTAGAACTACAGGCAGTTGCAATCAAGAGGAGCTTGAACTTGGAGTTAAGAATCTGGTAACATGAGGGTCAACTTAGCAGACTGTAGTGAGGAGTTTGGTTTGAGAAGGAGGGGGTTGCATCTGAAGGGTTCTAGGGAATCTGCTTGCCTGACACTGGTGCCCGCAGTTAGAGCAGGAAAGCTTCGTCCCCTTGCCACTGGTGAAATGACAGGATGTGGCTATTAAGGGGCCCTTATTTAAGCAACTTTACATTTAAGACTGGGCAGCTGCCTAACACCACTCCCACATCTCATAAAATTTTAGACCCGTCAGGAGCAAGTGTGTAAATGGCAGGAAGGCTAATGGTTACATTTTTGCAAATTTCTTCCCTCTCCAATTTCAGTTGGGGGTTTTGCAGTCACCCCGTGCCTGTAAGCCCACTGGCAGGGCCCTAAAATGCATCCTTCTGTGTGTGCAATGATAAAGCTAAACCGAAATGGTAATAACGCACCCCAACTGAACACACTGTGGGTGAAGATTTCTGTGAGCTAGTTGGAAGGAAGCCATAAACCCATTTATAAAGATCTCTTGTACACACAGGAAATCATCCTCCAACTCTCTCAACTTTGGTGAGTGTTCTGGTTACATTCTCAGTTCAATACAGCAGTTAAGTAGAACTGCAGTAACAAAGCCAATGATCTAATATACTGGTTGGAAGAGGTCAGATATAATTTGATTTTAAACACCTTTTTCACTAGAGGTGTCAGTCTACCTCTGTCCAAATAGTTTTGCAACCTATTGAAAATTTACATTCTTGGTCTTTGCCTCTGGATCACGAACTCACCAAATTCTTTCAACTTCAAGGCGACTTTGCTTAGAGTCAAACCGTAAAACTTTCCGACCTGTGTAACTTCACCTGGAATTCATCACGACAAACCAATTGGCATCTGGGCTGTCGCAAACAGAAGTAAGAGTTCTGAATGGTTTGATTGTCATTATCTAAACCATTCATATGTGAATAAATACTCCTACAACTGTATTTTTTTTCTTCTTCATCTATCGAATTGTAAGTAAGCGTTAAATACTTACAGAGGTTTATAAAATCATGAGAAACATGGACAAGGTAGATAGCAATAGCTTTTCCCCATGGGAGGGGAGTCTAAAGCTAGAAAGCATAGGTTTAAATTGAGAGGGGAGAGATACAAAAGTGTCCAGAGGGGTAACTTTTTCACACAGAGGATCATGAGTGTCTATAATGATATGCCAGAGGTAGTGGTACAATTTTGTCATTTAAGTAACATTGCATAGGTACATGGATGGGATAGCTATGGAGGGATATGGACCAGACACAGGCAAGTGGGACTGGATTAATTGTGAAAACTGGGCAGCATGGACAAGTTGGGCCGAAGGGTCTGTTTCCATGCTGTGAACCTCTGGCACTCACTGACTCTATTTCAGAACTTCAATTTTTGTCGTATTTTTAGAGAACAGTATAGTTACTAGGACATATGCTGTCATCTGGATGTCAAAATTCCTCTGTATACTGTTCTAGTGCAGCGATTACTGCAATCCCATTACATTTCAGACAATGTCACTTAATTAAAAATAAATTACTAAATAATATAATTGAAAGAGATACGGAAACATGCTTGCTGATCTTCTATATCATTAGTTTTGTAAAGTTTTAATGCCTTTTTCCTTTTCATTCAGAATTGCATTGACTTCTCTAAGTCAAAATTGATCATGATCAAGATGGAAATGTAAAATCATGACAGTTCTCCCAGACCATAAGGCTGCTCTCTCATTATCAAGAGAGTTTACAGGAAAGCGAGCAAAACCCAGGCTGGTGCAGCCAGGTTGGGCTCATTTCCTTCTTAACAAATGTATCTCCTTAGATTCTGGATGATAGAAAGGTTTAAAAGGTGGCTGGCTGGATGGTTAAGTGACATGTGATTTGTGCAAAACTAACACAGCAAGATTTGATCTCCATTGTGAGTCAATTGAAACAGTTGGTGTAGGGAGGAGAAACCCACACATGATTCTTCTGATTTTGACCTTGACTGGAAATGTTCACGCCTGCAGATATAGGGAGGGCGAGGGCTGGGCTATGATGGGTTCAATTGCTTATTGATATTAATGTGACACGCATATTAGTAAATTGCATTGGAGAATGGCTGGTATCTACGGGCCTGATCCCCAGCAGTAGGGGATGCCTCACAGAGAACACTGCTTGTTAATGTCTTCAGAACTCGTGTTCATAAAATTTGAACTATCAAACAAAAAAGGAACATACCAATCAAACGTGCTGCTATTTTGTTATTTGTAACTTCTTCATTTTGGGAAAGCTCTGATAAATATTTAATGTATAAAATGCAGCATGAGAGGTAACATTTGGAATCTATAGAATTTTAGGCCAGGTTTATCGATCAGGGTGGTTTATTGAGAAGAATCTGGATGCAAAGGCTAACAATATTCCCTTGAAGTGGATTCTTTTCCATCTTTTTAAAATCAACTATGGATTTTGTAGAGAGCACTTCACTAACTAAGCTTCACCAGTGATCATCTAATTTATCTAGGATTATTGCACTGCTTTGCTGTTTAGTTTTCTTGCAGAATAAAATGTCAAGTCCACACATGAGTGTGTGCAGTGGCTTTTCAGTGGAAGAGCTGAGCAGATCCTCGAAAATCTTGGAGCAGTTGATCTTTGGATAGAGCAAAACAAATCCTCTTTAGCAGATCAATATTCATCCCTTTTAAGCTTTATGTGAAACTGGCGGATTTGTAGGATGTAATACTGATGTACTTTTAATCATTGAAAAATCAGCTGAGGCTTCTGGAGCAGTATCAGATTGTCATGCAGGAAGGACTGTAATTGCTGACTGTTTCCTTAGTCACGGGCCTAGTGTATGTTTGCAGTTGGTGTGTCCTTTATTCATAATTGCCTTCAAAGCTTGGCTAATGAATCCCAAAAATCAAGGAAGGGCTAACTGAACATTTACATTTTGCCCGATCATTCCAGCATTATGAAACTACTCTGTTAAATCTTAAACATGCAAAATGTAGCAGAACAGATTTGGGCATTGTGCATGAGAAGGGTGAGCGCAAGATGCATTTTTAATGTCCAACTGTCCATTGCAAACAGTTTCAATTCATCATTAAACTGTGGAAAAATACTCAGCATTGAAGTAATTCTTTTTGAGATGCAATAGTTGATGGCTGGAATCTGGCTAGAACTCTTTAAGGTTTCATTCCACACAGCTCACTAAGCCCTCAGATATTCCAGCCTGTCTAACCTGCTCATCATTTGATATCTTTCTCTTTTCTGTTGGAAAATCCAACAGCATTTAAGTCCTGTTTAAATAAACAAACTTTGGCAAGCTACTCACAATAGTCTCAGTGATCTATTATGTGGTGACCATAACTTTTTCCCCCCAAAGGAGCGACACAAATGTATGATGCTGAAAAACTTAAGGAACGTGGAACAATCCGACAGAAGTTCTTTGAAGTTTAACTAAAGAGTGAGCATGAAGCATTTCTCAAAGTGGCTGTTTGCCAGCACTAAGGCATTGCTTTTGCAATGTATAGACAGGTTCGAACAGGAAGTGCAGCTTGAAAGCCCTGACTAAATCTGTGGATTTACTCACTGCATAGTGGTTTATATGTGACTAAAGATTTCTTAAGCTATTCAGGTGTAAAGAAAACAAGTATTCCATCTAAGATGCACATCTTCAAACTAAGTAAATGCTGTACTGCATTAGAAAATCATCACATCCCTCCAGGAAATAGACATCAAATGGGTTTCTTTTTAATTGGGGGATGTGCTAACAAAATCCACCTACTGCTCAGTTTTTCCTAACTGCAAAACGTTGTCTAAGTGAAGGTGTTGTGAAGTGAAGCAATTACACGACTTTAATCTAAGAAAAAAAGCATAAGATAGGAAAAAGGCCCCAACATTACTCATGTAGACAATGAATTCCAAAATGAGTCACTCTAGTGAGTGGTAGGGAGGATGTATTAGATGTTTAGTCTTAAACTCATAACTTGTAACTCCCTCATGGTAGGACGAAACTGGCAAAGTTCCCCTTTTCCAGTTTATTCTGCAGTATTGTGCTGTCCTCTCCACTAATGGGTAATATTTCACATTCCTTCACAGATTTACTATTCATGAGGGATGGAGAAATGCATGTGAAATGTAATAGTGATAAAAAAAAACAATTTCCTGTGAAGCAGATATTTTAAAAGAGTATCAGCTCATTAAACTAGCTAGATCCAAACAGCTTCTCATGATTATTCTATGGCCATGGAGCTGCCTATTTTCTTTACTAAATTTGGGAGTCATTGGTTTGAGGCTTGAGGTTCTCTGATGGCTCCAAATGGAAGTCTGCCAAGAACATTGAAAGTCAATGTTTTCCTACAGGAAGTTGAAATGGGCCGGCTGTTGTAGTGAGGTTTACAATAACCAAATCTATAATAATTTAGGCAGCAATGTACTTTGTGCATGACGAGGAGTTAAATTGAGACATTCAACTAATAACCCTTACTATACACACAACTGGTGTCTAGATGAGTCAGGTTGAGAGTGTGTGTTACTTGCAGAGAACAGGGGAGGGAACATCCTGTAGCAATATATTGAAATGGGGCCAGATATGGTGTATACATTTATGCAAACTTATATATGAATGAGGAGTGAAAGTAGGCCATTTGGCCCTGAGAGCTAACTCCATCATCCAACATGATCATAGCAGACCTGATTAAGGCCACAACTCCATATTCCCCACCTACTCCAATAACCTTTGACAACCGCACCCCCCCTGCCTCCGCAATTTAGACAAGAATCTGTCTACTGCTGACTTTGAAATCTTCAATGACCTCGTCTCTGCTCTTCCCTGGAGAAGAAAATTCCAAAGACTTATGATCCTCTGAGAGAAAAATCCATTCTCTCCCTGTCTGAAATGGAAGACTCCTTCTTTTTAATCATTGTGTCTGAGTTCTCATCTCTTCCACAAGGGCAAACATTGTTCCAGCATCTCCCAGCATCAAACTTCTCACAGCCTTACATGTTTCAATCTGATCATCTTTCATTTTTTTTAAGCTCCAGTGGATACACAATCTGTCCTCTCCTCATAAGATTACGGCCTGCTACCCCCACCCTCATATCAGGTGTCAATTGACTGAACATTCTCAAGAATTAGGGTCAAAATGTAAAGTCTGTTTCTCCTTCCACAAATGCTGCCAGACCTGCTGAGTTTCACCAGCATTCTCTGGTTTTACATCAATCAAATGAATCTATTATGATCTCCTTCCAATGATTTATATACTATTTGAGATAAGGACATCAAAACCATGCACTGTATTCCTGCTGTAGAATGCCCTTTACAAAACATCCCTATTTTTATATTCAGCTCCCCTAACAATAAACAACAGCGAATATGTGAAACAGTCCTGATTCAGCAATGATTCCTTTGTACTTCTGCATCCATGTGAATCTCCAGTAATATTTTATTTCTTATTTGTTGGTTATTCCATACCCATAGCTTCATTCTGAGCAGTCTTGGAAATTTATCCATCTATGTTTCCCACTTTGTAGCCATCTTTCATCTGACACAGGATTGTTGTGTCTTCCAAGCGTCATAATCCAACACTTATTCTGCAGCCACTGAACGCCTTAATCTTTCAAGTTCTCATTCAAATCTGTATAGCATCTCTACTGCTGCTTCGAAAAGCACTCTAAAAGTATGATCAAACATAGAGGTTTCAATTCTCCAGAGTTATCTCACTATTTGGATGATGCCCATCTTTATTCTTTCAATGAACTGTTTGTTTACTATGTGATGAGCTGCCCTTTTGTACAGGTTGTAAACAAAAACACTCATATTCACTTCTTGGGCAGAAACACTAAATTTAATGCATTGATTTCTTCACACTGGATCATGACAGAAAGTTCACTTGAATCAGGTTCCATTGTATCCAATTGGTATCTGTGGAAAAGGGGTGATTTCCATGTATCTGTTTGTCTGATTACCTGACACTCCAGGAGGAATTTTCAAGGCCAGATGAGAAGCAGCATCTGGGATGTTGAGGGTAGGTAAGCCCTGGAAATTGATCTCAATGTGGTCCCACATCATTTCATCCTTTCATTGAGTGAGTTGCCTGTAGGTTCAGGTTAAAAAACAAATGAGGCAATTTGGAAGGCAATTAAAAGCCATTTTAACTATCAATACCTATTTTTCCAACAGAGCTCCGTGCCTGGACCTCGCCATGGTCACTGAGGGAAGCACACAGCAGGAAGATCTTCTTCAGTGAAACTGACAAGTGGGGAAAACTGAGTAAGTCAATGGAAGTGAAGAGCTCCAGCATCAGGAACCTATTCAAAGCACTCCTCCTCTCAGAGAGCTGTCACTGTTAAGTAGGGTTATTGCCAACTCTTTGGAAGGCAAATCACCTTCAGCTTCACTTCCTGGCGACTAACCTTCACCATGATGTGGGAGCAGTTCATACAGATGCCCATTCTACCTTCACTGAGGGGCAAGAGTAAAAGGCACAGCAAGCCCCCAGCAGATCCAGCAGCAGGAGGACAAATACCGTTAGCAAAACCGACTGCCTGCTGAGCCAGGTGGGAGGAGAGGATGGAGACTGAGCTTCAGCCTCAGGGTGGGTAGACAGAGGAAAAGATCACTTGTCATGTGTGAGGAAATGGTAGTTTACAGCCTCCCGTGCAGTGGGTGAGTGTGTATTACCAGTTGGTGGCTGGGATGGTGCCCGTCACCGTCCAGTGGATCTAGCAAACCCGGGCAGGGCATGGTGCGCACTCAACAAAGAACAGAAAGGAAATCAAATGAGTTCCCTCACAGGCCTACATTCCAACCTACCTGAGTTCCAATATTCACTGCATGATAGGTGGAAGGCAGTGGGGTAAAAGCAAAAAGTGACTGGAGAAACTCAGGCGGCCTAGCAGCATCTGTGGAGAGAGAAACAACGGTAATGCTTTAAGTCCAGGAAGACCTCTTCAGAACTGAAAGAGGCTGTGAAAGTGCTTATTTTATGCAGTGGGAAAAGAGGGGAGAGGAGAAGCAAGTTGTTAGGATGGTGAGGATGCCCCAGAGTGAAACATGAAGGAAGAGATAATCGTAATAGAGAACAGATATAGTTGAGGAGAAGGTGGTTAATAGTCGGTGTTCACAGCAGACAATATGTCTGCTCTAGTGAGAGTGAATACAGGCAAGCAAGACCCACGGACAGGGTGATCTGTATGGAAAACACTATTTGTGGTCTGAAGTTGTCAAATTCAAGCTAAATCCTCAAGGCTATAAAATGCTGAAGTGGAAAATGAGGCATTGTTCATTTGGTTTATACTGGGCTTTGCGGGAACATGGCAGCAGAACTGAGTCAGAAATGTTAACCTGAGCAGTCAGCTTTATCTCTCCCTTATTTTGAAATTCACCTCTTTTCAATGACATCTCCACCACTCTTTGGCTGTAGCCTCCTTACGCTGCTTTACATGATTGACTGCAAATTAAAGCAATGATGAGGGTCCGGTCATTAAGTTCAGTCAGACTTCTGTATGTTTACCCTAACCAGGTTCTGCAGCCGTTCTCAGCTTTCCCAGCACTCTGCCAATTCCCACGGGAATACCTGGGCAACATGTTTACACTCAGATCCAGGAAAACTAACCTTCACACGTTCTCCCAAATTTACAGTGTGGTCTATTGTTGTGAAACCCCAATAGTTTCCCAGAAGTCTGAGAGCCAGGAGAACCCGCCCCATTATTCCCCGATCTCACTGGTATACTGTTCCAGACTCTCACCCCAAAGGCTGACTCTTAACTGGGGTCTGAAACAATTCAGCAAGAGAGTGGTTTCAAACTGCTACAGGGACCTGATTCAAGATAAATTGGCAACGGCAATCCAACAGCACCCAACAATCTCTGGCCTGGCCAATCTCACCCACACTCTGAGAATGAATTGAGTTATAAAACAAAATACGAGGAGCAGACAGCTCAGGGCTGAGCCCTCCAGCTTGCTCCATGAATATAATGCCTAGTTCCTCACTGGGATTGCCATTGCCAATTGTAGCAAGTAATACATCCAAATGAAAGTGAACTTATGAATAATGGTTCTTCCTTTCTGCAGGCAGCGCTCAAATTAAATTTGCATCAAACCGTTTTTTTTGTTGCCATCTTCTATGATGATTTTCAGAACTCTGACACTTTGTTGATGAAGTGAGGAAAAATTAAACTGAGAACCAGCTGTGTTTGCAGCACGCATGAATTAATTATGAACTGTACCAACCTTACAAAGTCTGATCTCTCACTGTAAGTGTATTTTAGTTTCTTTTAGATCAAAGGAGTGTACACACATTTCGTTGGACAGAGAGCAACATGTATTCCTAAATACACGACATAATCCTGTCTCAATGCAAGTGACTTGTCACTAAAGCATCAACTGGTACTTTTCCCTGACCATCTTCCAATTCTGTTCGGGTCCTCCAAAGCCAAGTGATTGAATTTCCTTCCTTAAAACAGAGACAAGTCCGTTAAACGTGCACATTTTTTGTGGTTCTTTCTTTTGTTTTATTTCATATTAAACTGCTTAAACAAAAGTAAGCCATGACAAATATTAGTTCTATTTGGACTCCTGCATACAGGTAGGCTACCATATGTCAGCCTTTGTGTGTGCGTGTGTGTGTGTGTGTTTCTATCTAAGGATTAAATGTGGTCACTTAATATCCCTTTCCTTTTTTTTGGCGAAGGATAAGCATGATTTATTCTCTGCAAACTATGCTCACATCTGTGCCTTGGATTAAGAGTCCTGGACCAGAGGCAAAAATTCCAGCCGTGACCAGTAGAGGAAGCTCTAACATGGGGATATGGGGCCAACAATGGGACTGAAGGGAGCATGCTGCCATCTGCTGGCTCCTGTGTGTCGAGCCAAGAATTAAAACAAATGCTTTGAACAAAATTAAAGCAGCAGAATTAGAGGTGTCAAAAGCAGTGTCTCATTGATCCAGAATTGTGTCTACCATTTTCTCCTGTATTCTTCTAACAGTCTGCAGCAGAGATCTATTGGAAACAAGCAGTCAAGCTTAAGCAGGATATCCTGTATAAATATTTTAAAAATCAAATCAATAAATAGACAAGAAGGGAGTGTATCAGAGATAAAAGGTACTGCAGATGCTGGAGAATCCAAGATAACAAGCATGGGGCTGGATGAACACAGCAGGTCAAGCAGCATCATAGGAGCAGGAAAACTCGACGTTTCGGGCCTAAACCTTTT